>CAWVRF010000929.1:68200-230557 GCA_963932465.1 Maratus speciosus | reverse complement strand
AATTTAACCCCTTGGATACATTTGGCGATTGAGACTTGTCATGCATTTGGCCACTGGCACCTATTTTTATATTATATTCATACCACTATTTAAGGGAAAATATTTATGTCATATTTTTCTCTTCCACATACTGTCAAAGTATATATGAAAGATTTTTGTTTTGAGAAAGTGGTACGAGATAGGATAAAACAACAACAACAAAAGAAAAAAAACGCCCGTGGTAGCCCTGAAATAAATCCGTACCCAAGGGGTTAATATACAATGTCTTACATTCTTACAAAAATATAGACAACATTATATAAATGCATTTTCTGTAAGGTAGAAGCTACGCACTTTGTCAATGATATTTTTTGAATGAAACCAGAATTCTGGTTTCCCGTCGTGAATATGTTAACCTCTTGAAGGGCACGGTATAGTATATATAGCAGCTAATTTTAATTCCCAAAAGCTACATTGGCAACAGAATTTATGGATTATTTTTTTCTTTATATAACGTACGCGAAGAAAAGCTTTTATTCTTATAAATTTGTTATAAAGCTTGCTTTCTTAAAAATTTGCTCATAAATACCGGTGTCATTCAATCAATTTAACATTTTTGCAACAGAAGTACTGTGACACTGAAGGGGTTAAATGTTATTGTTTTCTTTGCTGGCGATTGTACGGCGTAAGTTTCATTTTCAGATTAATCATCGGACTTTCTACAAGTTTGCGAGCTTCGATAGATTACTTGTTAGATAAATATCTGTTCACTGTGACAGAAATTGTATAAAACTGACTATAACTAAAATCTTACTATTATCCAAATTATGTGCAATTTACAGATTTTTTCTTCTTTGAAATTCTTTAATGATATTGAGAAATTAAATTCATATACACCGGAATTATGATGTACTATATATTAATTGTAAAAATGAGCTGTTGCCAGTTTTCATCCCAGACTTATACATTTAATATACACGTACCTTTACGACCGCTCTTTTCAAGTCCGCATAAACAACATTCTCTCAATTATTCTTCTTATCCTAGCGGGCATCCTTCAGGGGAGCGTGTTGGGCCCATTTTTATTCAACATTTTCTTCAATGATATCCCACGCTCCTTGCACACATATCCCGCTCTTTATGCGGATGACATCTGTATTTATGCTTCTGCACACCACCCGTATACTCTATACAGGTACCTACAGACACATATTGATGACTTCATGAACTGGTGTACGCTTTGGCACGCCCTAATAAATGAAAACAAAACTACCGCAGTATACTTCAATCGCAAACTAACACTTCCTAGTAGAATAATAATAAATAACACTGGTATCCCATCGTCTGACCAAGCAAAGTATCTTGGGGTCACTCTGGACTGCCGCTCAACTTGGAAACAGCACATCCTTTCCATCAGAGGAAAAGTCGCTGGTGCTTTCAACTCTCAAAACCTCTCCTCAACAGCAAAACACTTTCAGTACACAACAAATTAATTCTGTATAATTAATGCATCCTCCCTGCCTCCCACCTGTGCCAGTCCGGACTGGGGCTTCACCTGCAGGACTCCTATGGACAGCCTTAGTCGCCTGCACAATACAAAACTGCGTATTGTTCTTAACGCATCCCGCTATTTACACAAATCTACGGTCCGTAGACACTTAAAAACAACTACTTTGCGTAAGCGTATTAATGACCTTACTAAAAAATTCTACGAAAAAAGTTCTGACCTCCCTAATGAAATCGTAGCGGAACTACCGGATTATGATGCCTTTCAGCCCCACCACCGGAAACGACCCCGGTTTTCCATGATTATGGACACTCAGTAATATCTGGGTGCACCACGCTAAGTTTGCCTCTGTCAATATTTTTCTCTTTTTATAACTTTTTTACCAAAAAAAAAAAAAAAAAAAAAAAAAAAAACACCTCTCTATAAGTACTATAGAGACCATAAAAATTGTAAAATATAAAAAATGTATGGCCCTGATTAGTCCCTTTTTTTAGGTTAATGTGGTATTTGCTACACCTAGCTTTTCTTGCCCAAGCTTGGTGAGAGTATCTCTGAACAATACAAACTTTAACATCTTCAATTCCTTATAGCAGTTCTTCAACTACAGTTTGACTTTTAAGTAATTTATTAAGATTAAATATTTAACATTTTACTATCTTAAGTCTTAACTTAATTTTTCTCTTTTTATTCTTTTTACCTTAACTTTTTAAATTCTATCATTTAACTTACTTTTTCTTTTAGCAGCTTTTTGCTACAGTATAACTTTCTCCCAATCGCTCATTAAAGCATAAGACATTTCAATTCCTAGTCTGGGTTTTAAGCTGTTATCAGTTAGGAAACTCCTTAATGCTGCTCACCTGTTCAGCACCTGTTCAGTAGCAATATTTCAAATACAATACGTAAAATTTAAAATTCCGTGGTAAACGTTTTGCGTTTTCCGAGAGGAGCTTAATTGACAATCATAATTGAAGAAAATTTTGAAATTCTTCATCGAAATTCCATCGTGAAATTCTTTATTATTTTTTTAGACTTTATGAGATTTAGACAATGAGAATGTACAATTTAGTTCAAAAACTGCCTATGTTTACGATTTTTCAGAATACAATAAAAACTCTCGTACATGCAAATGCTAGATATTTTAAAAAAGTTTTATGAGCAAACTATATATATTTTTAATCTTTAATTTTGAAAGTACCGGAATGTTTACTCGAGTTTTATATAAAAAAAAAATATGCTATACCAGAACCCTTATTCAAAATTATTTAACACTTAAATGCACGATTTTTTATTTTGTTTCGAAGAAATTATATGTGATTCTTTGAAAGGTTTATTATTACACAGGAAAAATAATGAAAAACTCAGAGATACATTTTTCATATAATGCGTCAATTTTTTCTTTTTTTGCACATCTGCAATATAAGTAAAAATACTGTTGTGTGGCTGTTATCCGCTAAAATATTGCAAATTAGTAAATATTTTAATAAGAATATATCCAAATACTTTATTTTACATAATTATTTATTTTATAAAACTTAACCTTTAACCCTTTATTGCCTATGATAGAATACGTTCTAGAAATTACATATTTCATAGAATCTAACTTTACACCAGAAAGTTTCGATGGTTAATATCGCTTTGTTTAAATACGGAATGTCTGTTATTAATTAAAGCAAATATTGCTATTTTAATTTTCTTGTGGGAATTAGGTTTATACGAATTTAAAAAAAAAATCAAGTTCAAAACACTGTTGTTTGCATATGTGCAGAGCTGCGCACTAAAGGGTTAACTTATTTATTTAACTTATTCCTGCCTGACTTAAATATTTAGTTTATTTCAAATAAATTACTGATTTGAATAATTATTTTAAATATGCCTGTCAGGCATATTGGACCCGTCTTTTAGGCGAAGAGTTAAACGTGTTTGTCTGTTATTAGTTAGTTATTTTATAAGAAGTAAAATTAAGTAAATCTGTGAAACCTTTCTGGAAAGATCTGTTTGGGTTGTAGAGTTTTTAATTTTCCTATTTTTTATGTCTATCTACTAACATTTTATTTTTGTGATGTCCTAAAATTGCAGAAGTTGATTCATAGAGTGCCTGATATGGGGTGATCGTCACTCCTGGTGCTTTGTGTGATCCGATGGGACATTGAAATAATTTTTTCTTTTATTTTCTTTGTCCAAAGCACTGTGTTGATTAAGGTGGCTTAGGAAATGGATCTGTTAGGGCTGTGGATCACTAACTTTTCTATTTTTTGTTCTATTGAACTCTAACACTTTATGTTTTGTTTTTCGGGAATACTTTCACTCTTGACCCACATGTAGTGCCTTTAACCCTTTCTGACGCAGTATGCCCGGGTTCGGAATACCTAATTTAAATTCCAAACTTACAAACGGCACAAAGAATATTTTAATAAAATTTTGCATTAACAATGAAAGTATAAAGTAACAAGTTTTTAATTTCTAAAAAAGTCGTATGTAAATTCCGGTGTCGGTCGATGATCAGATAAGGCTATGGGATACTAACTTTCCTATCATTTAACTAAAACTTATCCGCTGGCTTGAATCGCAGAGTTAGCATGTCAATAGGGGGCTCTGAGTTCCAGCCCCCCCCCCCCCCTGGCGTACATTAAGCCGCGGTGGCGTCACTCTCATAAGTCTCTGAGCACGGTTCTTTCTATGCAGTTCCGTTATTAGGATTCGTTGATGCGAAGGTTTTTCTGCCGGGAGATAGGACCTACTCCGAAGTGTTGCCAGTTTGGGGATTTTTTTGTCCCTAAATTGTTGATTATCACCGCTTTTTTTTTAAATGAAAATATTTGCCTTACTTAAAAATGGCTTAAAAATTCTGAAAAATAGGCGAATTATACTATTTGAAAAAAGTGGTGACAGTCAAATAATCTTAATTAAAAAAGTGCCCAATCTAGCAACACTGCTGTTCCGACTCCTCTCTGTAGTGCTGTCGCCTTATGGCCCTTTCGCAATGTCCGGACGTTAGTAGTTAAAGGTGAGAGAATATACAGTAGTGAGCTACATACATGTACATAGTCTAATATAGAGGATTATAATGTAATGGCTCATATGTGTATTTGTATTCGATTTTAATAATGTTTTTTTCTTTCCTTTAAAGTACATTTAAAGACGTGACACTAAAATATACACTTTTTTCTAAATATCAGAAGTTGCTGTGAAGGTAAAGAGCGTTTCATTTAATTTAACCTCAATGCCCTATATTTGACCATGATAAAAATTGTTATTTTTAATCATGAGGACGTATTATACATTGTGTTTCTTAAAAAAAAAAAAATTCTGATTGTATTATTATGTTTCAAAATGCAAATACAGTGAAAGTTCTTGTAATGGCCACCCCTATTTCAGGGCCAGCTCTATTAAGGGCCAATATTTTTAGGAACGAAATTTTTCCCCATAGACATAATGTTAAATTCACTCCTATTAGGGGCCGCATCTACCTCTCATAAAGACCATTTTTTTCATGTGTGCGTTAAATACTAAATTTGTATACGGAATTCCTGAACCAAAAGATAAGAGTTCAGCAAACAACTGCACTTGCAACAAAGAAGGTAGTGGGAGATGGGGAAGATTTAGTAACACAATGAAGGGCCACAAACTTTTCCACAAGTGAGACGAACATGTGTTCCTCACACTAATAATTTCATCATGTACGGGCTGGGTTTAAGGGGAAACGTGATCCTTTGTTGTGGGAACACAAAGGATAACAGGTTATCTAGAAAAACCGATTCCACATTTACTAAAACTGTGAATGCATATTGAAGCACAATTTTTAATCTAGAAATTTTATGCTCAGGCTTATGCAAAATTTAAAATTATAGCACCTAAACCAAGTGAAAGAGTACTTTCGGATTTGAATGACAAAATCAAAGTTCTTAATTCTCATACTCAATGAACATCTGCAAGAAAATTGGCTTCATAGTTTAATTACAGCAAGAATCAAATAAACAATATTGTTAAAAACAAAGAGAACTTACTGAAAGGATATGCAGATTTTAAAAATCGTGGGATAAAAAGAAAGAGAAATGAAAAATTTGGTCACCTCTATTCAAGGGCCACTCCTCATAAGGGCCAATTTTCAATGGAACGGCAGGTGGCCCTTACACATAGGTTTCACTGTACTGTGTTATTCAATTTAATCGCTTTGTGTTTCTATGGTGTGATCAAAACTATGCATCGGAAAAGCGCAAACTGAACCTACATTTTAATTTAATTTTCTTAATTAACACTACACTGCACGATTATTTCTTTTAGAACTATGTTTATTTTGTGCTCATATTTAGCGCCAGATACCATAAATTTTAATGCGAATTTTGTAACCTTATTTACTAGTAGACTGCTATAATTAAATCTGCCATTTTGTTAAGTGGAGTTTGAATTTCATATGACGAAAGTTGGCTTATACTGACTTTATTTATTAAAAGTTAAATTTTAATTGATCTTATATTCCTCGCTGCGCAGTTAGTCTAACTTAACCTCAATGCTCTATATTTGACGATAATAAAAGATTGTTATTCTTACTTCATAAGGACTTCTTACTTTTCAAACTAAAGTTTCTGTTGTTATTACTGGTATATGAGACTACTCATATAACTAAATGCCGTGAACAGAAAAAAATTCCAATTCAATAAAAAGCATTTCCTCATTTTCATTATTTCTATTACATCCTTTTACTAAACAGAGATAATCTTTCATTCAGCATAATTGAATTTCATTCAGCATAAACAAAAAAACGATCTCTTATTTGTAGATGAAAATGACTATGTAAATGCAGTAAGTGAAAAACTAAATGATGACAAAAAGTTGTAAGATAAAATACCAGCTTTATTTAAAATCATTCAATGTAATATATATATATATATATATATATATTGCATTTAGGTGTTCAAATTAATATTTATCAAATTAATATTTATCAAATAAATATTTCTCAAATATTTCATTTCAAAAATTGCAGACTAGAAAAACTTTTATCACTCAGGAGCTTATCCAAAAGAACGTAAAACGTTCATTAAAAGACGATTAAATATCTTGATTTAAGCTTTCTGTTTGATTGAAGTGTATTTGAATAAACATACTCATATACAGCTCATATTCAAAATATTAGAATAATTACTTTTTTTTACAAACTGAAAATATCGTTTGGCAAATTCAATGTCTTTTTATGCAAATATGCAAACGATATTTTTATTAAGAATTTACGGTTGAGTAAAATTATTTATTATCTTAAAATTAATATCATTTTTGAAAAGATTAATTGAAAAAAAAATTATTTTGAAAAGTCAAAATATTAGAATATTTATTCAAGTGGTTCAAAATATTAGAATATTTCACATTAATTCTCCTTTAATTATCACCAATTCATAACTGGTGGCATCGTGGATTAAATTAAGACGATTTTATTTAAAATCAATATTCTCTTTGCAGTTTGTTTGCTTTTTCGTCTTAAAATTGGTCGTGTGAATAATATTCCTGAATCTATTAAACTTAGGATGGCTGATTTGTGTTGGCATGGCAAAAATCCATGTTATGTAGCGAATTTTTCACAGTGTTCGCAATCTGTTGGAGCGAAGAAGATTGGAAAAACATATTAGTTAGTGATGAAATTATGTTGCATATATACAAAATGTACTTTCATCACTAAATAATATATTTTTCCAATCTTCTTCGCTCCATAAACGTCTTGATTTACACCAATTGAATCTTATACGTTTTTGTTTTGCAGTCATGAGAGATTTTGTTTTCGGTATATCATATTCTAACTTAAATTTATGGAGACGTCTTAATGTTCTCGATGTAGAAACTTCCACTCCCTCTTCTTTCCATTTTCGGTGCAAGAATTGCAGACTTTTAAAAAGGTTTTTCTTAACTATACGCTTCAGTTTCCTGTCAGCTCTAGCAGATGCGTTTGGTTTTCGGCCGCCATTTCGGCGATTATTCCGAAATTTTCCGTTTTTTTAATATTGTGTTAGTATTTTACTAACTCTTGATTGCGAACAATGTAAATAATTCCCTATAAAACATTGATTTTTACCGTGCCGATACAAATCAACCATACGAAGTTTAATAGATTCAGGAATATCACTCACGCGAGCCATTTTAAGACGAAAAAGCAAACAAACTGTAAAAAGAACACCGATTTAAAATAAAATCGTCTGAATTTAATCAATGATGCTACCAGTTATGAATTGGTGATAATTAAAGGAAAATTAATGCGAAATATTCTAATATTTTGAACCACTTGAATAAATAGTCTAATATTTTGACTTTTCAAAATATTTTTTTTCAATTAATCTTTTCAGAAATGATATTAATTTTAAGATAATAAATAAGTTTAATCAACAATAAGTTCTTATAAAAATATCGTTTGCATATTTGCATTAAAAGATATTAAATTACCAAACGATATTTCCAGTTTGTGAAAAATAAGTAATTATTCTAACATTTTGAATATGAGCTGTACTTAAAGATCAGTTAAAATATTTCATAAAATAAATAAGTTAATTTAACCCCCTCACTGACAAGCCCGTGTTAATACGTTCACTAAGCTCCAGGTTTCACTGCAATACAAGCAATATTTAAAGTAATATTATTCTATTGATCTAATGTATTTTTAATACATTGAACAATGATTAATACTTTCAAGGATTGCATTCATATTCGTTATTAAATTTTTTATAAAATGTTCAAAGAATCATTTTCTTTTTTTAGCATTTATAACAAAGAGCAGAGAAAACAACATTACAATTTTGCCCTTTTCCAAGAGAATCGGAGAGTTAAAGAAACGAAAGCTCCATAAACGTAAAAATAATCATAGTCAGAAAATATACCTTTTACCGAGACGATAGTCTGCCAAGACCAGTCCATCCATTAAAACAGCTGTGAAAGAAAAGCAAATAACTACATTACGGGGTGAACGGGACACAAGCACGCAACGAAGCAGTTTTAAATCCGCCGCGATTCTATTTGTAGCTCACGGGAGGATTGAGACACGCGCCACCGCCCCCTGAATACTGAATGGAGTTATGAATAAAGAGGAGGACACATATAGTGTACTGTCTACCAGTTGCGAGTGAAGTAACTGAGGAGGTTGTCACAAGATGGCGGCTGCTTTTTTTAAATCGGATCTCCAGTTTCTGATTACCGCTAGGTCAAACATCCCACCAGTAAAACTGAATAGAAAATTTCGTCCTAATTAAACATCTTATCCATAGAAAATTTTCTCAAAAATGCCATAAAAATTTCTATTTCTTCTTACTGGTGTCAGTATGCCTTGTAAAACTGTCAGTTTGTTTCCCTGGTTGTCACAATATGGCAGAAATGCAGGGCCTGACTACCACCAAAGAAAACTCCTACCAGTAAAAATGAAAACCTGTTTCTAAGGTTATTTATAACTGAAATTTTATTATAATAAGGTGTTTGCATAAGTTGCAAATTTCTATATAAATCTACTGGTGGAAGTTTCCACCGGCGGTAAACAACACCTGTGATAGCGGTTACAGTTGAAGCTTCACTATTTTAAGAATATGTCAGTTCCTCTTTATTAGTAGTTCCATGGAATACTGGGCCTGAGCGCTGACACGAAAATGGCGGCTGCCAAAGCGAATTTCTTTCAGAGTGTGTACCGTCCCATGAATACTCGTACCAATAAGTTTTAAAAGTTTTTTCCGCTTTATTTTTCTGAAATTAAACAAGTCAACAAAATCTTTTATAAAATACTGGTGTCAAAATTTATGGGACCGTACATAAGTTAAAGTAAATCCGCCTACGATAGCAGCCATTTTTGTGTCAGCGCTCAGGCCTATTATTCAGGGGGTGGTGCACACGCCGTGAATGACGGAAATGGGAAACTCCTCTTGCTCCGGACAACGTCAGAGGAAGTTACGACAATCGTGTGCGCAGAAGTGAAGGAGCGGGTTTACGGACAGGTAACATCCCCGTGTGACAAAGCACCGCCCCCTGAATACTAGGCCTGAGTGCTGACACAAAAATGGCGGCTGCCAAAGGCGGATTTTCCTCAGCGTGTGTACGGTCCCTTAAATATTCGTACCAATAATTAAAAAAAAAAAATTCCCAACTTTATTTTTCTGAGATTAAAGAATTCAGAGAAATCTTTTATAAAATACTGGTGTCAACATTTAAGGGACTGTACCTACGTTAAATAAAATCCGCCTTCGACAGCAGCCATTTTTGTGTCAGCGCTCAGGCCTACTATTCAGGGGGCGGTGGACAAAGTTTGAGTTACGTATCAGTCTAAGGAAAGATTGCTGTCGGAGTCGACTGAATGGATTCGCGATGTCTGAGAATGAAGAAACAAAACGGCAATACGCTTAATCTGAAATCAATATAACTAATAACAAAGAAACTGAAAAAAGAGAGTAAGTAAAAATAAAGACTTTCAATAAATAAATTATCTAGAAATATTATAGGTGTAAATAAAGCTAGAAACATAGGTGATAAGAAAATATGGGTATATGGCTAACACTTCCTAAAATGCAAATACAGTGGAACCCGGTTAAGACGCGTTTCAAGGGAGTGGACAAAAGTCGCGTATTAAGCGGGATCGCGTATTAAACGTGATTTGTTTAATGTTGCAGAAACTGTGCTTATTTACACGACTAATCGTCTAAATGAATTTTAGGGCTTTCGGTTAGATGTTTACGGTTGAAAATTTTATCTTTTAGGTATATTTAGATTGAAATTTGATTGTATTCAACTTTAACTCATTATTATTTTTTTTAGGAGCGACTAAGAATAACTGCTGAAAAAAAAAGAATTTAAGCGGCTTTAATGTAGATTAATACGTTACAACAAAAAAAAAAAAAAAAAAAAAAAAATTAATTTCAAGCTAGTCTTTTTTTTTTTTTTTTTTTTTTTTTTTTTTTTTTTTTTTTTGTAGCAGAGGTAAAAAATTTAAAATATTAAACTTTTGAAAGCACAACCCAGTTGTTAAAATCATATTTAGTACTTGTGATAATGAGTGCCATTATAATCTATCATTTTCATTATAAAAGAAAATTATCCTTATTAATCTCTTTGTAAAAAATATTGTTAGCATAGCAAAAAGAACAGAAAACATAAAAGAATTAAACAACCTCAGTCGTATTTATTTAATCTTTACGAGTTTCTTTTTTCTTACCCGACTGCCAAGAAAGGTTATGTGTTTCACGCGTATATCTGGGTAAGTGGATTTCTTTATACCCTCGAAACATCCGAACGGCTGGATGGATTTTAATGAATGAGGTCTCTATCGATTCGTCTTAACCGTCCGATGGTTATAGGCTAGGTTTTGTTTTTATAAAATAAAAAATGGCGGTAGAGACGAAAAAAAATTTTTACGCTCCATAATGAGTGGCATAACATTGGATAGGTCTTTCAAAATGAAGACGATGTTTCATTGACTATTTTACAGTCAGAAGCTCCGTTTAAATATTACACAACCTCGAAGTTGTGTAGGTAGGATCTCTAGCTTTACTGCAACTCTAACCTTCATAGACATCTATAGGCCTCATCAAAACAGTGTTTATAGATAGGAACTAACAATTAAACACAACTTAAAAGTAATCAATACAAGTAAATAAAAAAATAGGTAAGTGATCTAAAAAATAGCTTCACATTGATGAGAAATAATTAATTAGTTCGCTTTTTACGCAGTCGGGTTTTTTGAATTTAATTATTTTTATTTACCTTTAATATGCATTATAAAACACATTAGGTATGTAACTTACATTTAAAACCTCACTAACAATAGGTATAATCATCTCTTTAATCCTAATTTTATGACATATCTGAGTACCCTGAATTCGTCTTTCTCTACAGTGAAAACATACACGAAGCGAAAAACACAGAAAGTTAGGACGCGGGATCAAAGAATTCCAGTGTTTCTAATTTAGCGGGTTTTTTTAAAATTCAAATATCTACCGCTATTTCCGATTAGTAATGTTCGCCTTAGTTAATCTGTTATTAAATAAAATAAATATTACTATTTGAAGTCGCTGTTTTTCAATTTAATATAAAAAATCTATAAATTGTCAATACTGGAAAGCAGACAAGGAATTTGCATCTTGATCAATGAATTCGCGTCTTAAGCGTGATTTTTTGCCTTAAATTACCAGAAATCTCTCGCGTATTAAGCGGGATCGCGTATTAACCGTTCGCATATTAAACGTGATATTTTTGCATTAGCCTTATAGGCGATATTCAAGGGATTGGAAAAAATCCGCGTATTAAGCGGGATCGCGTATTAACCGTGAGCGTCTTAACCGGGTTCCACTGTACTATGTTCGTTATCGCTACACTGCGTAGGGAAGCATATAAGAAGCAATTTAAAATTAACTTTTGGCAAAGTACTTCTGGTCTTAAGATGCTGAAATGATTGTATGATACAGAAATTTACAAACAAATTTATTTAAAAAATAGTAAAAGCGAATATAATAAAAGGTAGTTTTTCATTAAGAAATTCCGTTGTCAATTTGGCATTAGGAAATTGAAATTAAGCGGTCCAAAATTGAACCCCCGCCCATCAAGTGTTTTAACCCAATGAAGAGAGGTGAGATATATTATGTCGCATCTAATTTTAATTAAGATCTGTACCAGAAACTTTTAATTTAATTTTTCTTTTATGATTTTGGTGGGAAATATAAAAAAAAAAAGTTGATGATTGCTTTTCTTTATTTTCAAAAAAAGGTTTTCGAAAATTACGGTAGGAATTCGACATTACTGAAACCCAATAACCTTTCTCTGAAAGGGTTAATAAAGTAATTCAATTCCCTGCCGAAACTGCATTTAAATAAAAATATTTATTCTGTAAAATCAAAAGCAGTAATCCCCTAGCAAGCTGAAGAATTGATCTTTTACATTTCCTGGTGTATAACCCAAAATATGAGTATACAAATAATACTTTAAAAAATTCATGAATTATAGGTTTAACCCTAGATCTACCGGGAATTTTATTCAAGTTTTAATAAAACGTTCTACACCAGAATTTTTATTTAAAACTATTTAACTTATTTATTTACCTTATTTTTGTCTGGTTTATATACTTAGTTTATTTTAAAGAAATTTCTGGTTTGAATGAATATTTTGTATGTACCTGTCGGGTCCAATGGACCCGTCTGGTAGACGGAGGGTTAATTTACTTTTTTTGTATATCTAAGATATGACTGAAATTAAGTATCAAGAATACGCAAATTCACCCGCAGTGTTAATTTAATCTTCTTAAGTAAATAAAACTGTTTTTGATAAAATATTTTTACTTAAACTTCAAATTAAAAAATGCAAAAAAGGTAACTTAATCTTGAACTGCGACTTAAGAATTCCCTTTCCTGTAAGTAAAAGTCATTGGAGCTTTCTGCTGGAAGAGGAAACACTTAACATAATGACGAACCACTAAAAAATCCAGTTTTATTTACAAGTTAAATCAATCTTGTTTCCTGTTAAAATTAAAAAAAATAATAACTTTCTCAAAAAATGTTTTAAACTTCATTTCTTTGTACATGCGTAAAAATTTGTTTATTAACCATTTGGAAAAATGGTTATTGTCCTCGTCAGGGTAGGAAACGAAAAGCATATCTGAAGCTTTTTATTGGTTTCATCCGCATTTTATTCGTGTTCTGATTGGTCTATACATCTGCATATCTGTATTTCCCTTTACTTTCAACAGAGATGGATTACTTCTGTTGCCACTATGACAAAAAGTAATAAAAACTATAAAAAAATTAATAACTCAGAAACAAATTAAGATACAGCTTTCAAACAAATTGCCTTTAAAAGTACATTTTTTTCTCTATACGACGGTGTAAAAAGTAATGTTATGGGATGTTTAGAAGTTTAAAAATAAAATTTCATTTAAAATGGGTCGTCAGATTTCTTGGACGATGGAAAAGCCTTTTCCCGAACAGCCAATGAAATGCTTGGATAATACGTAAGTTTCAGGCGGATAATACGTATGAGTCGCAGGCGATTTTTGCCGCTTGCAATTTTTACGTGTAATAACACTATTAATGTCTAATTCATGGGGTACGTAATGTATGATCAACTCAGTGCGATTTGTTATGTCTTAAATTTTAGTCTTTGAAAAAATCATTTTCGAAATGGTCGTTGTAATTTGTTAAATTGCTTTTATTTTTTATTATTGTTTTGTTTTATATAATGGGCATTGACCGACTCCCCAGATATTTAAATGACACAATTTTAATAAATTAATAATTAAAGTAATATCAGGAATACAGAGTTTTTTTAAAGTCAAATTTTCTTGTTAAAAAGTAGTAGACAGTATCGGTCAATACTAAAGGGTTTTATACTACAGTGAAACCCCTCAGTGCGACCACCTCCATTAATCGACCACATCCTTGAACGGCCATTTATTCATGGAACGAAATTTATTCCCATAGGTTCAATACTAATTTTACCTCCATTCAGAGACCATCCCAGTTGAACTCCCTTCTTGAGCGACCCATTTCTTTGAAAAAATTGAAACAAATTACATTTTTTTCCTGGTCGCTTGAAGAAGGTTTTATTAGAAAAATAAATCCGGAGAGCGCATTATTCATCAAATTTCTAAACTAAGTTTAGATTTTTTTTTTATTCCTGTAACTTTTAAGTGTTTAAACCCCTTTGTGCCTTTTTAGGCAATGAATTCAACTCTGATGACAAATTAAGAATGACAGTCAATAAACTCCCTTGCCCCATTCTGTCAGGAAACTCTCAAAGAAATAGATAAATTAATGAAATCGTCATTATTTGTTTCTGACCCCCCCAAAATTATTTATTTACTGAATTTACTGCATTTATTTACTGAACTTTGAAAGGAGTTGGAAATAAAAGTTATAAAAGATAAAATCGTAAAATCAAAGCAAACGTCAATGTATTATTTTTTTTTAACTCTGCAATAATTAACCCGTTGAGGACGAGCTTCTTTTACGCATCTGTTAATTCTTCGACACCAGTTTTTTCCACATTGTAATTTATAATTATTTAATCGCTCAAAATTTGAGATTAGATAATGTGAAAATTTCCAAACTAAAATACTGTTATTCAAATTTGAAAGTTTTGTTCGGCTTACTTGGCAAGTTTTCTTGTCAACCGGCTTTAATGAGTTAACTTATGCCGACTCATTATACCTCAATATACTCTCATTATACCGATCTTTTGTTTTGATACTTAAATTTTCATATTTTTTCCATATGTGGAAAATAAATTTTAGTAACATTAATTGTTACCTTTTTGAAATAATTAACCCATTGAGCGTTTCAGTATATTCTAAAAATGTACCTTAAAAAGGCCTTGAATAGGAAAAAAGAACTTGTTCTAAAAGGAAGAAGGGGTTATGTGATTTTTTACTTCAAAAGTGCTAAGGGATTTAGTTCTTTCCCCTTCTTTCTGACACTGAATGAATGAGACGGCTGTCCACCGTCTGTATGAGGCGTAAATGGGTGTTTAAAACTAGTTGACTAATAGCTTTCGAAAACGATTGTCCGGTAAATTCCAGACAACATCTGAAAGTATGTAAGGAAATAGCAGTTTTCAGGAATACAGGTCCGTTGCTTGGAATAATGTTTGCAAGCTGTTAATGTAGTATAATTTGCTTTATATGCTATTAAATTTTATCTAAATTTGAAAAGAATTTATATCTCCCCAATAACAAGCATGTTTCATTTCGTCTAATTGCATTTTTTTTAAGAAACAGTTTCTGTTACATAAACCTGTAAATTTAATTAATTTGTAATGATTTAATTATAAAATTAAACTGAAAGTAATGGATTTTATAAATAAATTTACATTTTATAAAACGCACATATAGCGATAGATGTCACTATACAATGAATCTCAATTAAATGTTTAGTACGGCACACATGGTGCTCGCTTTTAGATAGTGTTATCCATCGTATTTCAATTTCAATGCTAATATTATTTATTTTTTCTTTTATAAATAATGATAATAATAATTTTTCATTATACAAGTTAGTGTAACATCTGCTTTCTTTGATTTTATGTGATATAAATCTGAGATAGCTGATATATTTTACATTATCCTGATGAATATGCCAATTGAAAATATATTCAAATATTCCATCCCCCCAAACCCCACCCCCCCAAAAAATGTGATTTGTTATATAGTATTTCAAATCCGCATCCAAAATAAATGGAAAAATTCTTCTTCTAAATGATAATCCCTCTAACTTATTTTTTGTGAGCAAGCAATAAAATAATTAAAATAAATTTTAATAAGGTATTCAAAATGCGCAAATTGCTGTTTAAAAAAAGAAGAAAAAAATGCAAACTGACAAACTTTTTTCCACCCATGCTTAAAGAAGAAAATAAAATAAAATAAAATAAAAAATAAAGAGATTTTTGGATCTTATAATTTAGCTTCCAGATAACAAATTTGAATTTTTATTAATTCCTATTTTTTACTGATAAATGTAGACCATTAAAAGAAAAACATTTATTGCTGTAATCAAAGTGGCAGTAATTATTTCAACCTTGCCTTTCGTTCTCGGCAGTTTTTACTATATATCTTTAGGCAATTGTTTGATTACAGTAAAACCAAACATGTTAAGGCATTTCTTTTTTATAAAGTACACTATTTCTTGTACTTAAATCATGTTTACAGATAGTAAAGATACATTACTTAAGTATTACAGAATTAATTAATCAGTAACACTGCACGGTACCACTGTATATTACAATAAAACCGGTTAATACGAGATCACTGGGTACGAAAACAAATTCTGTTTCAGACAGGTTTTACTAGGTGTAATTGTGTAATATTTCGTATTTCGAAAATTTTATGTTATTAAACATAAAATTTTCCGTTTAAGGCAGGATTATGTTATACATAGATTCCATTCTTACAGGTTTTATTGTAATTAATTAGTGATCATAGTATTGCATCATTAATGAGCTATAGGTGCAATAATTGTACATATGTATAATATTACTGATTAAATGCAGATTTTAATTTTAACAATGAAACCCTTTAAGACGGAATGGCAAGGGACAATATAATAATTTTGAATTAGAAATTTTCCAAGGAACTTTGGATTTCTTTTTAAGTCAAGATTCCACTTAATGTTACAGGTATTACTAAGTATAAATAGGTAAATGGAGACTTTGCATAGTAATATACAAAATAAATATGCTTTTTGCAAGTTCCATAGTAATAAAAGTACCCTTTTTTTTCGGGTGCCAATTTTTCCTTTCCCATCACCTAGGAGAAATAATTACATCTAAAATTTTCTGATAACAGGAATTATTTTCCATACCTAATATATTTCCCTATACAAAATGAGAAAAATACAATCAATTTCAAATGTTTGTGAAGAATAATACCCGCCCCCCCCCCTTATCCCCCTCACTTTATCCCCAATAAAACCTCCAGCATCCATCGGCCATAAAGAGAGAAAAAAGATTTAAATTTACAACAATAAAGTCGCAACCTCGCGGGACACAAGTTGAATATTCTTGGACTAGATGGAAACTAAGCACTATTTTTAATAATTTCGGAATGTATTCATGTATTTTTCCTTATATTTAGTATAGTAAGATTCAGTATTATATTTTCTAATTCTTTGGAGAAATTGAAAAAGAATATCTGTAAAAGAAACAAGAGCTAAAAATCATGCGTCTAGCATAAATTAAGATTTTCCAATACATTCAGAATATTGAAATAAAACTTTGCAGCTTATTACGGAGAAAGATGATATCTAAATAAATAAATTAGAAAACGCATCTAATTGTTTGTGCAGCCCTGTATATGCTCTATAACTTTGTATGTATGCTACATGGTATGGAAAAATTTAGTTCAGCATGGAGATTTTCATTCAACAATTTCTGTCAATAAACGGGAATGTATTTGAGATAGTGCAGCCCTGTATATGATCTATAAAATTTACAAACGCCATATAATATGATAAAAATAATAATAAAAACGTGTACCACAACCGATAACGAACTTCTAGCAATTATTGTTCATAAGCCAAATTTGTTTGTGTGTCCTTGAAAATTAAATATAAATTCTTTGCACACCATCTTCTACATCAATCGCCTTGTAGTGTACAACACCTCAGTGATGTATATAAATTTCAACATGCTTAAAAGAGTGTAATATCATTAAACTACACAACACACGATTTTTTCCATTCACAGTACTGTGACGGCATTCTTTTGAGTGTCCCTGTAAACGAATCATACATGCTACACACATCATTTTCAATACTAAACATGCCAAAGTAAACACAAATAACATATATCAATTCCATGGCAATTAGACTATATTTACGCAAGCACGGAATGGCGGATAGGAGGAAAGATAGACAAACCGAATTCAAAAACGCTTTTTTTTCTTTCACTTTTTCTTTTTTTCATTTTTCGGCAAATAAATTACGTGAGAATTACAAGCGTTTTCCTGTTATAATCTTTATCGAGCTTCCGTGTGTAGATTTTTTTTTCAAAACGCCAAATTTAACAGCATTTTCTAAAAGACTTCCTACGTTTATCGAAAAATGAAAAAAAAAAATGTTCGACTTTATAGTTTCTGAATAAGAGCTCCTGCCAATTCCGTGTGTTTATGAACAAAACTGAATTCAGGAATGTGTCAGAAAAAGTCAATTTCGAAGATTATGCAATTTTTGTCCGGCGCATTTGCCCAGAGACCCCAAAATTTAGAGTCTCAAACTTTGAAGCAATTGCAATAAGTTGGATTTATATGATGTAACTATTATCAGTCGGGATGAGAACGAAAGTAATCAACATTTATTGTCAAATATTTTTGCGATCTCTAAGTAATCTATAATTAAAAATAAATATTTAAATACATTAAAATAAATTTCAAATATACAGTATTAGTGTACTTTAATGCATTAAAATAAAAGTTTTCTTACTTTAATTCTCATGGTAACGAAATGAATATTTCAATCATCAAAATCTAGTTTAACTTTTTTTTTCCAGTTTCAATACATTCATTTCATTATGATTGTTTTAATCATACTTATCATATAGTATTAGCATTAAATCTGATCATATAGTATTAGTCCATGTGAGATAGGATTATAAAAAAATGGATTACAATGATTTAATTTGTCATTTAACCAACATGATTGTGCTAAGTAAAGTATTAATAAAAATAACAATAAATTTAAAATAGATAAAGCTTTCGTTTCCATTATTGTCAGAATCTTTGTGATAGATAGTGATTCTTCCCTGTTTTTAAAGACATATACTTACACTAAATCATATCTACTGTTTTAATTGCATCCATTCTATTGATATTTTTCAATAATTCGATACTCGTACTGTTCATTGGTATCTTTTTAAACAATATGCAGTTACACTTTATCAAGAATATTTTAGTCTAATTGTGAGCTTGGGGAGCAATCGCGACAAAATCTATTACTGCTCTTCCACCTGACTTCGCAAATATTACTTGTATTTCCATGAAATCGATATATGTTATGGAGGCCTGTTCACTATTGGAAATAGTGAGTGTGGCCTTTATTGTTGGTTTACATGGATGTATAAAATAATTCGAATTATGATCTAAGTTGATATCTGCTTGTAGTACTTTTTTTTATAGAATATTATTTCAACCATAATAATTGATACACATTGCTAATGTGCACTGCAGTTTCTTTCCCACAAATAATAATAATAATGCGCGTAGTGTTTACGGATCATTAACAGAAGAATTCCGAGACAACCGAAGGACAGTGCACAAAAAAATGACGGTTGAAAAAGGATCACTTTTCTGCATATTTAAAATATTTATGAGGAAAGGGTAGATTGCTGAAATTAAAATTTTAATATCTATAAATAGCCCCAGGGGTAGGGGAGCAAAAGAAGGTCCAATTCGGAAATAATTAGGGGAAAGCTGGAAATTGTTTTAATCCCTTCAGTTTATGTCTAGAATGAATATGCTACGTTTTCCCTGTGGTACTAGATGAGCGTTAAGAATTACACTGCAAATTAAAATGTCTGAAACGGAGTGTTCAATTTTCAGACATTTTAAAATGTCTGAATTTTTTTAGACACTTTTTGCGTCTGAATTTCAGACACTTCAAACGTCTGAATCGCACCCATTTTTTGTAAGCATCATACGTAGCCATGTTTGACCACGTTGAATCCTGAAAAAATATTTGGCTGTGGTCCTGCCCCCTCCACCCCCATACAGCCTGATTTTCTTCTGTGCTCCTAATTTTGGTATGCAATTTTCGTTAAGATGATAATTTAAATCTTTTACCACATTGTATTTATTATAATCAATATTTTGAACTTCAGGAGTAGAACAAAATTAAAACAAAATATATTTACTTAAATATTAAGATTTTTTTTTTATCTTATTTTACTTTGAAAGGTCAAAATATTGATTATAATCAGTACAATTTCGAAACAGATTTAAAATATAAGCTCTACAAATATTGCACATCAAATTTGGTGGCACTAAAATCGTAGGGGGGGGGGGGCACTGCCCAGTATGCCCATGCTTTAATCAAGAAGTTCTTTTGAAAAAAATGCAACCCTGCATTATTGTTATCTAAATTGAGATGTCCGGTATTCGGGAGTATCTGTTGTGGATGTTAATAGACATTCCCGAATAGCGGACACATCTATTTAGCGAATACTTTTTTAATGCGCAAGGCATAGATATTTGTATATTTTTTTACCTCACAAAAGCAGACATCTTCGATTATCGGGCAAATTCAGCTGCCCCGCAGTGTCTCTATTAAGGTACACGGATAAATATATGCATATATATTTTATAATCTTTTCCCACTCTAAAAGTTCAAAATATTTAATATACTCGGCGGTTGAATGTCGAAAAACATTTAAAATATCAGATGTAAGAAAATTGCAAGTAAATTCCCCCCCCCCCCCAAGAAAAAAATGAAAATTCATAATTTTAAAATTAGATTTTTTAAAAATTATATTGCCACATAGGCACTTTTACATATGCATCAGATGATAATCACAACAGCTATTTAACTATGAATAAAAAAATAAATATTCTACTTTAATAACATTGAGAAAAAAATTACTTCTGTATTTTGTTAAATATATATTGGGTTTTTAATCTTGTCCTACTATAAAACTTCAAAACTTTAATTATAATCAGTGCAAGATTTAAGATATCAGCTTTACGAAAATTTCAAAGAAATCCCGACCCCCCCCCCCCCCCCAAAAAAAAAAAAAAAAATTAAAATCCTTATCATTTAAAAATTAGATTAAAAAAAAAATTATATTTCCACATGGGCAAGTTTTTATGTAGATCAGAGGGTAATCACAAAGGCTATTCAACTATCAATAAAAATAAATAAATATTCTATATTAATAACACGAAGAAAAAATAACTTATAGTCTCCTCAAACTTCTTTTGTCTTAAATATATATCTTAACATCTGTCATTTTTGTATTTTTCGTATAAGTTTATGTTTTATCTTCTACATACTTCCTTTTATTTCCTGTTAAAAAAGTTTTTGAATGACTAAATATTTACAATATTAAAAAGTAATTATTATGACAAATTAAATTTTACATTATTCTCATAACCATGTAATTAAAGATTACAATTCTACGATAGAAAATCCTTTTCATTAGATATCTTCAAAGAAAAATAAATTTAAAAGCACGAAAAGAAACAAACGCTTATCAGTAAACGTTAATCTCAAAATGACTCATGGAATAGATCTTTCTACACGCAGCGAATTCCAAATAAAGAAATGATTTCGTTTTTCCTGACTCATCGCTGTGACGTCTGTTAGCAGGTCAACAGATTTACACGTTAAAATGTTTAATCGCTTATAAATATATGTAAAAAATACTCGAGATATACATTCTTTTTCAATGATACATATATACATAAATTTATAAAAATTGATTTTTATTCCAAAAGCAAAAGTCTATAAATATATTTTTTTTTAATTTCAGTTGAATATTGTTCTGTTTAAAAAAAAAAAAAAAAAAAAAAAAAAAAAAAAAACTCCGAAAATCCCGGGATTTGACAGAAAAAATCACGGGATTTTCGGGATTAAAAATAGAGCGGAATCCCGGAATCCCAGGATATGGGATTGTAATCCCTATGTAGGAAGTAAGAAAGAATTAGGAAATCTTTCAAAGCTTTTTTTTTTCTTTATATCATTGTGGTCGTTTAGTGATAGATAAGAATTAGAATTGAAACAGATAAGAATTGAAACTAAGAACTCCCATGGAAAACAAGAGAATGCATTTAACTTAAAATGTGATATTATTACTTTAAATTAGGGGAAACATATGAGAATTTAAAATATATAATTTGTAATAAAAGGCAACGTCATAAGTTAAAAAATATATACCTCTAGAATTAGCGGGCTTTTTGCAAACAGATTCAAAACTAATACCATTTTAGATTTACCATAGATTTTGATCAGTGCTATTTAGAAAATCATAAAAAAGAACACTAAATTTAGTACTAAAAAGAAAAATTGTGACACTTACTTTAATCCTGTTGCAAGAAGTAAGATGAATTCCTGGATTTGAAATTTTAAAAACTATTACAGTGAGGAGCAAAGACTTGCATCTTTTTAGAAGGGACGTTATACATCGTTATAAGAAGACGTTAATACATCCGACTAAGCATACTCAGAGAATGAAATGCTTCATCCTCAGAATATACTCCGCCAGACAAAAGTTCTTTTTTACCAGCTTTTATAAAGACGAAGTACAATAACACTAAATCTCGATACAAATTAACACTAAGTACGTTCCACACCACACACACCTTGCCACACACTTTGTAGAGTTCCCGGATGTAATCTTCAAGTGTTGTCTCTATCCCGAATTATATCGACGACAGCTTATAAGAGTCATTGGGTGTCAAGCACGTAAGTCAGATGTATATATTCAATACATAAATAAACTAAGTGAATACGACTTAAAATCACAGAACTTGAAATTTCGCAAAAAAATAAATACGCGTACATAAAACAAACTTTCAGTTACTACAACGTACGTTCCAACGAAAGACATCTAAAACGCATGCGCAACTACAGTGCCCCCTGGTGGATACATTCTCCTCCCAGTATAGTGAAATTTAATCAATTATGCTTTCTTTATGTCTGATAATTAAAAATATATGATATTTCTTTTCTTATAAATGGCTATAGAATAATTTTACGTTAAGGAAAATGTTACTAAAAATTTTACTTCAGAGAAATCCACCTTCCTTTGAACACTTCGTAGAAGACAATTTTAATTCTTTTCTTCTTTTAATATTGATATATTGGGGGGGGGGAGGGAAGAGTCCATTGAGAAAAAAAAAGTTTTATTTTCAAAAATGTCGTTTGAAACTTATTTTTGAACGATTAATTTTTATATTTATTTTTATGTTTGTATCTTTAAACATTTCTTGCCCGAGGAGTTCTGTCAAAATATTCTTAGTTTGCCTATTTCATGTTTATGTTCTGCATTTTAGAAAAGCGGATTACGCTGTTGACCCCAGACCCAACTGTTCCAAAATCTTGTCCCTCCCTGAATTTCTTTCCACCGGTACATCACTTAGTATTTAACGGGAGGGTGTGGCTCTTCCTTGGACATACGTGCGTACGTCCATGATTGCGAGTAATTTTTGAAAATAAATATTTTTCATGAAAAGCAATTACTGATTTATTTATTGCGCCAAAAATAACTAAGTCCCAAAACTTTAGTAAGCTAACTATTTCAATTTTCCAGACGTCCCATAATCTAAACAAATTACTTTTTTAAAAAAAATATAAAATACCAAATTTAATGGATAAAAATATTTTAAACATCTGTTATCCATTCGAAAACAATTTTCTGGTGGTGCTGGCATACATATTGCAATACAGTTATACATACAGTCATCACACATATGATACAATTGTATCGCATTTAGACACTTAAGTGTCTAAATTTCTAAATGTCTTAATTTCAGACATATCGCCATTTTTCAGACATGTTTATCAGTTCATTTATGCCATGATCATAGTAAGACACTTATGTGTCTAAAATTTAGACACCTGTGATGTCTGAAATTTCAAATTTAGACACTCAAGTGTCTGAATAACTTTTTCAGTCACATATGTGTCTTAATTTAAGACGCCTCTATTTGCAGTGTATGCATAGATTTATAGTGAAAAAACACTTTTTTTTAAATACCATAACGCTATCTCAAAATCGTTAACTCTTTCAAAAACATTGTCAATACAAATGTTGTAGCGCTTACAATTCTGAATAAAAGGAGTACCTACACTCAATGCTTATGTTGAATATTAAGGTCACAATTCTACTTCAAAGTTGTAGACCCATCATCAGGAGGATGATCTAAGCATTAATTAGGGGAAAACTGAAAATCATTTTAATTCCTTCAGCTTAGGTCTAAAATGAATATTCTATGTTTTCCCCCTCGTACTAAGCGAGCGTTGGGAAATATGTACATATTTACATTCGAAAAACATGCTTTTCCTGAATTCTTTTAACAATATCTCAAAATAGCTAATTCTATCAAAAACATTGTCAATACAAATGTTGTAGAGCTTCAAATTCTGAATAAAATGAGCACCTACATTAGTATTTTTGTTCAAAATTAAGGTCGCAATTCGAATTTCAAAATTTTCCCTTAATCGCTGATCAAGAGCTTGAAGTCCGGAGAGACCAAGTTACTTAAGAATATCTCAAAACAGCTAAGTCTATCAAAAAAATTGTCAGGACAAATGTTGTAAAGTATAACATTCTGAATAAAATGAGCACCCACATTAATATTTTTGTTCAAAATTAAGGTCGCAATTCTATTTCAAAATTTTGCCGTAATCATTAATCAAGAGCTTCAAGCTAGGAGAAACCAGATTACCTTAACAATATCTCAAAACAGCTAACTATATCAAAATATTGCCAATACAGATGTTGTAGAGCTTAAAATTCTGAATAAAATGAATACTCACATTAATATTTTTGTTCAAAATTAATGTCGCAATTTCACATATTGTTAAAAATATTAAAGAAAAACGTGTTTTTCGAATGTAAATGTGTTCCTTTTTTCTAACGTGCACTTAGTACGAGGGGGAAAACATAGAATATTAATTTTAGACCTAATCTGAAGGGATTAAAATGATTTCCAGTTTTCCCCTAATTAATTCTGAGGTCATCTCCCTGATGATGGGTCTAAAACTTTGAAGTAGAATTGTGACCTTAATATTCAACATAAGTATTGAGTGCAGATACTCATTTTATTCAGAATTTTAAGCTCCACAACATTTGTATTTACAATGTTTTTGAAAGAGTTAATGATTTCGAGATAGTGTTATGGTTTTTTTTTTAAGTGTTTTTTCACTATAAATCTATGCATAATTCTTAACGCTCATCTAGTACGAGGGCGAAAACGTAGCATATTCATTCTAGACCTAAACTGAAGGGATTAAAACAATTTCCAGCTTTCCCCTAATTATTTCCGAATTCAAATCCCTAACCACTGGGCTAAAAGAAATCTGTCTTATTTTGAAATTTGCTTTTCGCACTCGAGTTCAAAATTTAATAAAACATCATTTTCATTATATCTTCCTTAATTTTTCAAATGGTGAAGAAAAAAAAAGTTTTTACTTTCCAGTTTTTTTGCGTGTGTGTGTAAAAATTAGAGAAAAATTAAATGATTAAGAGGAAGAACGATAATAGTCAAATTGTGTGAAATTTGGTATGACACTTTTATTTAATAGCTTGAACAAAGTACTATCGTTTGTTAATCTTGAATAGAAGAATAAGATGAAAATCGTCCTTTGACAATGCAGTTAAAGATAGGTCAATGCATAGCCGAAGATCCTATATCCACAAATGTAAATTGAAATAACTCTGAATAACTGGTCCCTGACAATCATAATATTTTCCTTCGACTCACATACCCCATTTTTATAATATGTCTGTTAAATTGTATTAAGACAAACTTAATAAAACTAATTTCTAAATTATTTAGATTTTACCATTTTTCTTAATAGAATGTGTATTAAAGTTTTCCATTTCTTTAAAAAATGTTATTCTATATAGATTTTTCACCAGAAAAAATATTTTAGAAATTCTTTAACAAATAGGGTCATCCTGAACCGGACCCGCAAGAGCCAAAACCTAACCCGAGCCCGAAATAATGGATGTCAACCCGATTTGCAGAAAAACTGTAGAAGTTAATCGACCCCTGACAAATATATATATATATATATATTTAGCGTCGACCCGACCCGAACTGCTGATATCGCAGTTTCAGGTAAAACGGGTCTCCAGACCCGATGCAGGACTCTACACCATATCCAATAAATTTAGATCCTAAATGTCATTTCAAATTATTTTCGAGAAAATATTTTCATTTCTGCTGTGCTTTCCCTAAATTTTGTTTTCTTTGTCCAAACCTCAAAATTTTGACTCCCACTTATTGTTACCCCCCCCCCCTCCACATAAACACACGTGCACCCCGCTCTTAACCCTTCCTCCTCCTACATTACAAAAATCAAGATAATGAAAAACCTTCACTTTTGAAAAAATTCCTTTTGTTTATCATTGTTTTGACCCCTTTAAAATATCTGCATGTAAAGTTTTGTTTATTTTAATTCCATGTCCTTCCCCTTCCTCTTGAATCTATAGATTGTATTTTCTGTTTAATCCCCCCCCCCCCCCTCCTGGGGCCTCCTAATGAATAGCCGGTGTCTCCAGCAAAAAATATTTTTTCAATACACAGCACCTATTTATTAGTGTGCTTTAGTGTAACGATATGTATAAAAAATTTTTTTTGCTATCAATAATAGGGAACAGATATGCGGGCTTAGCACGGGCTTTACTTAAAGCTTAGAATCGGGTTTTTATAACTGAACATATATGTAACTTTAATAACTAATAGATCTCAATTTTAGGTTCATTTAAGTATTTATAATATTTATTATTTTTACCACTGAATTTTTTACTATTGACATTATTGACATTTTTATCGTTGACCTTTTTACCTAAATTCGTTTGAAATTGAGTATCTACATTAAAATATACTTCAAACTATATTCCCCGTAGACCATTATGTAACGGAATTATTTTGTGCGACTCTGTAAGTGAATAAGAAATTGTTTGCATTTCAAATTCTACAGAAAGCATGTTTTAGTGTTGCACTTGAAACGATTTTTTCCCATTGACAGTAATGTAATGGAATGCTTTTGAATGCCCCTGTAAGTGAACTGTGTATTATACACACTTCATTTTCACTGGCGATCGAGCCATAGTAAATGTTAATAACACACAAAATTTCAGGGAAATCGAATTATATTTACGCAAGATAGAGCACTGACAGACAAACGGAAGTCATAAACCCTTTTCAACTATGCTGGAAAATGTGAAATAAATAAATATAATAGAGGTTCCTCATAATTTAGAATTACAAATTGTCATTAGTGTGTGACTTAATCGGAAAAAGTTTTTCTTGATTTCACGATATCGGAGCTAACATGCGCATATAAAATATCACGAATTTGATTTTTTTAAAGTAGACCATTAAAAGTGATTATTTAAAAGTATTCAGGTAGAATAACTAAATTACTAAATTCTTCTATAAGCGCGCTTGCGGAATGAAGCAGAATTTGATAATATACAGAAAATGTGCAACAAAGTTTTTATTATTAAAAATAACCATAAGTTTAATAATAATTCTTAGGCTACAATAAAGACAACTCTTCGGCTATCAGTTTTTATTTTTCGTTGGGGAGGGGGGGAGTTATTCTAAGATTTCTGCTGTGATGTCAGAAAAGATTTTTTTTTAATGATGTCTTACTTTATTTTTATATCAACAATCTTTTATGTTACATTGTGCAATATTCATGATTTAATAAATTATTGATTAATACTAATTTTAAAAGAACTAGTTTAAAACATAAGCTTTTCATAATCCTTTTATTAAATAAGCGACAATGAAAAAAATATGTAGCAAGCTACCACTTTTTGGAATTTTACTGATCCTGTGAACTGTTTTCTTTAGAAATCATCTTTACAAGGGAAGGGGTTGGACTGTCAATCATAGTTTTCTCAAAGCTCAAAGAGTCACTTACAGATAGTATTTCGATGTCATTCACAGGTTCCAAGAGTTTGGACTAGATAACAATGGGAGATATTTCCTCTCTTTCAAAACTTACTTCAAAGAAAACTCATAGAAACTTTTAAAGTATCATTGAAATTAATTACACTGGAATATTTGGTCAACACTGTTGTATTTAGTAGAATGATTAGGTAAAATATATTAATAATTTTAGATATAAGTTCGGAGAAATGTAGTCTCATAAGCATTTTTCTGGCTACATCTCTGGTTCTTCTCTGTGAAACACAACTGTGAGAATAAATAAGATTTAGGGCTTTTTAATATGGCAGTTTTAATGTAAGAGTCGCTATATTGGGGCTCGTTATATAAAGAAAGCACAAATAGTACACAGTGTTTTTAATTTACCAAGCGGACACAGCCACTGATATAAATATAAGAATGGTTTTTGGATTCCCACCCCCCTCAACTTTCAAAAGAAAAACAAATAGAATTTTTTTTCATATTAAGCCAAGTATTTGCTATAATAATGCTAAAAATGGGACTATATACTGCTTATAAATATACTAATGCACGGTACAAGTATCAAGTTATTCAAAAATATAAGTACAAATACAATGAAAACCACAAATATAAATACAGTCAAACCTCGTTAAGATGACCACGCTTAACGTGAATTACTTTTAACATGAATTGTTTTCACAGTCGCCTATAAAAACGAATACAAAGATTTCATACTGATAACATGAATTGCTGTTAACATGAACAAAATATTGTTTCCCCTTGAGGTTCATGTTAACGAGGTTCGACTGTATGTGTAAAAATACACCTTTATTTATTTTTTAATGCAAGTAAAAACAAGGAAGAGTAACTTTTGTTAAGATTATCTGTCTTTAATGCGTATGAATGCATTACCTATCTTAAAATTATTATTATTTTTTACTTTGCTTAATCATATTGGTGAGGTGATAGGTTATATCTCCCAACCTGAGAAGTACTGTGTAAACATCATTTTATTGATTAAAATAATCCTTTCATGGCAAACCTCTTTGTATGTAAACTGCTATATAAACAAAAGGAAAATCGAGATAAGAACAGAAAAACACAAACAAACAGCAACAAAAAAAAGTTATGATATGTTTGTAGAGATTTTGAAATACAGCCTTCACGGTAGAATTATCATTAACTTTGTCTCATATGATTAAAGAAAGTTTTCAAATTGAAAAATAAAATTACTTTATTTTTGCTCTAAAATATTAAAAAAGCATTGCAGATTACTGCGAACATTTGGACTTAATAAACCCGTATATGATGTTTAATTGCTTGGAGTTTTTGATCTACTTCCAACAATTAATAGGCTACTTCACTCACGCGAAAGCACCCGCTCGCTAATGTTTATTCGGTGGAAGAAATTTTTTTAGATACCTCGATTTTATTTCCATTTTTTTTAAACGATTCTTTTGCATTGGCTACCTGAGATCGATATATAGAAAGACCGTTTTTCTCTTTTTCGATTTTGTTTAAAGTTTTTTCTTTTAATTTAGGATACTTTTACTTTCGGAACCGGTTTCGAAAGTAAAAGTATCCCCATTAAAAAACCCTGCAAATAAAATAGAAGAAGTAAAAAAAGTCCTTTGTACAGACCGACCTCAGCTACTCAAATCAAAGAAAATCGTTTAAAAATACTGAAATGCAAGCAAGCTATCTTTAAAAAATTATTCCTTAGGAATAATATTAGTCAATGCGTGTTTTCGTCAGTGAAGTACACTCACGATTAACTTTTGAACGAAGCGATCATCTGAATGTTTCTAAAAAAGAGCAATATGGGGATATTTATTTTTTAGATCATATGAATTCTGCAACATATATTTAAGTCCCCTATAAATATTGAAGAGTATTTAAATTTAGTTAATCAATTTTATTGGGTTCAGTGAAAATACTGATAAAGATACCCTATTAGAACGCCAAAGGAAAATGGTCAAGAGTGTTGTACATGCACGTGAATTAATTCAGCACAAACTTTAAGTCTTTTTAGATGAAACTTTTACATGATTCTTTTTTTATTTCTTTTTACAAGGCTGGGAATGTCAAATAATGTCTGTGAATAAATAAAAGTACTATTTCTCTTCTTATCTTCTACATTTAAACATCCAAGTACTTTTTTTTTTTACACTAAGTATTTCTCTTTGGTTTATATTCAAATGAACAATATCTGAAATTTATTTCTCCTGTTTAATAGTCAAAATTGTGAATCCCTGTTCGTTTTTTTTCTTTATCGCACTTTCATATATATGACATTGTACACTCTTTATATATTTATTAAAAAATCCAGAATTCTTATTATTGATAAGAAAATAATTAAATTTCATTATTTAATTAGATAATTCTAAAAAGTTAAACGAAGGATTCATCTATATATAATAATTATTTTATTATGTATTCTGAATCAATGAACAGTCTTTAATCTACCTATAATGAAATTGAAAACCTATCTACATCGATGCTTTTTCTGGTCCCTTCAGCGTCATTATAGACAGGTTTCACGGTACTAGTTTTAAAATTATGCTAGAATTTGAATAAAATCTGAGCAATAATAATAAATAAAAATATTATTTTTGAAGTGTAATGTTAAAGTGGATGTTTGAGATTTTTATTATTATTACACAACAAAAGTGCTGTAACTAAAGGACAGTTTAGTTATTTAGTATTATAGTTAAATGAAAAAAAGTCATACATTTAGAAATAAAAAGGAAAGAAAAGAACGTGTATATTCATTAAAAGAGCAAAAGAAATAAACATTACACAATAAATAATGAACATGCAAAATAAATAAATATTATATGGCAAATGATTTGAAATAATAATAATTATAATAATGAATTAGAATCTTATGGACAGAAATAATAAAATAAAATAAGTAAACGATGATATTCTATAAAGTTGCCTAGTATATGTTTCGAAATACAATGCCATTCTTAAGCATTTACAGAAAACGAAGTTCTCTAAAGGCATTCGACTTAAAATACGGTAATCCAGTTGACAAATAGTCTGCCTAACGCCTATTGTGTGTGTGGAAAGAGGGGGTGATTGATAAACGCCTTCTTTAACTCCCAGTCTCGAGAAGTGGGGGGAAGCACAAACGCGCTTATAACCATTTACAACTAGAATATTTTGACCGCCTATAAGCGATTATGACCATCTACAAGTACAAAAGTCTGACCGCCTATATGCGGTTATGACCACTTTCAAGTACCAAAGTACGACCGCGTATCTGCGTGCATGACCACGAAAGGGTTAAAACCTAGATTTAAACATGACCTCCATTAAGAAACCACCTCTCAGAGCGACCAATTTTTATTGGAACGGAACGTGGTCGCTTTAAGGAGGTTTTAATGTATTTAGAAATAAAAGTCACTTTTCATTCTGTAACAGCACACACAAACATACACAAAAAAATATATTTTGAAATATGTATTTTAATTAGTTTTAAATCCTTTAAAAAGATAAAAATATCATACATGATTTTTTTTCCACATGTGTGACATTAAACAAAATGTTTACAATAAGATTTATTTCTATTTCTTCTGTGTCTTTTGAGTTTTCTTTACATAATTGTATGACTCATAATACAAGTTACAATATCCAAAGGGGCATACAATTTTTTTCTCCTTTTAAAAATGTTTCGTTTAAGTTTGAAATAGAAGCCAGAATTTATTTACAGAATGTGTTCGAAAATACAATTTTTTTAATTGAAAAAAATGCTATGCAAACTTGGGAAAATACACTGCTCAAAAAAATTAAAGGATATTTGAAGTTTTATATAAAATAAAGATATAAACGAAATTTTTTTGCCGAAAATAGAAGAAGAGAATCACAAATGCAAATTTTTCTGGTTTTCAAACTGTGCAGTATGCAAATTTTGAGTTCGACGTCAAAAACGTCGCTTCAGCGGCAGCGAATGAAATTTGACTTTCAACTGGATGAAAGATAATGAAGACAAGGATGATCGGCATTCAGTGATTGCTTTGTTTCGATGAGTACGATGTCTCAGCGAAGTCATTTGACAGATTCAGAAGCTTTGAGAATTGTTGGTAGGTTAGAAGGGGGCCAAACTCAAGCCGAATTAGCGCAAGCCATTGGAGTGTCACAAAGTGTCATTTCCAGGATCTGGAACCGTTTTTTGGAGAGTGTATGTGCAGGCCGAAGACCAGGGCAAGGTCGTAGACGGGCAACAACGCCCAATGAAGATCGGTATTTAGCGTTAACAGCTCGGAGACACCGAACCATGAACGCTACTCTTCTCCAACAACACCTTCGCTCGGTTACAGGCACCACGATTTCAACTCAGTCTGTCCGAAACCGGCTCCATGCTGTAGGTCTGTATGCTCGCCGACCGATGGTATGTGTTTGTTGGAAAACGTCCCAGTGTAAGTGATTTTATGTCCAACATCACCTCGCTTGTGAAATGACAATTTCCTCGTGAAATATGCAACGCGTTTTTTAGTTGTGAAATATGTTCCAAGATGGCGACACTTCCCTGAGCTATGGTGGCGTAAGATCACAAACTAGCGAACAATTGCGTAAAAGACTTTTGTTTCGAAAAGGCGACAACAGATCGCAGCACTACAGAACTTTTCTGATAGACTTATTTTAAATAGAACCTTTTTTGCTTGTTAAGCAGTTTTTATTGTTTCAGGCTTTTTTACTCTGTTTTAACTCTTGTGGGCCCCTTTTTACTTCTCACTCTAATGGCAGATGTTGTCGAGCCAACAATGCACGATTTTCTGTGCGTTGTTCTATTGTTATAAAAAAACCTTGTATCTCCGTGGACCCAATATCATGATTCAAATTGTATCACTAATCTTATTTTATTCTTCTTTTATAGTGTGAGTGTGCGACCTTATGTAACCAAGATATAGCATTAGATTAAACGGTTTTATTCTGCACTTCTGCTCATCAATGAATACCACTTACACATTTTTTCAAATAAAATTAATCGAGTGTTTCTAGGTGATCAACGTGAGAAGTCAAGCACTCTGTGTTCACTTACCAGAAAGGTAAGAAGAAAACTTTCTATCTTTCATTGTTGATATAAATACTTTTGGTATAATAATTTTATATTTATACAGGGTCCTTGGCTTTCAAGCTAATCGCGAACTCACCCCTTCTAGATATTTTAATAGATTATGAAGGCTGAGTTGAAAGGGAAAGTAAATAAATAAATAAAAAAAACCCAGTAATAAAAATTTGTTTATCTGATTGTGGTAAAATGATGAACAAGATGCACATATGAGATATGAAATATTGAAATATACACATGAAAATAAAAATAAATGTGCATGAATAAATAACGATATATATAATATCGCAAAAAAGAGTATTATTGTGAAAGAATATTGATTGATTATTGTGAATAACTGATCATTTTATTTATACTTATAACATATTCTAAGAAATTATTTTAAGAAAGTCACAAACTTCTTATAGTAAATATATTTGTTATCAAAGAATTTATAAAACTTGAATAACACGCTATGTCTGCCTCAAAAGAAATTACGGCAGTAGAGAAATTAAATGATAATAATTATAATCATTGGTGTTTCAAATTAGAAAATCTGTTAATTAAAGACGGTTTATTCAAATATATAACAGAATCTCCACCTGCCACACCCGATGATACATATACTAAAAACGCGGCTAAGGCGAAAGCCATAATTTGTTTGTGCATTGAAAATACACAAATTGTGCACATCAGACATTTGACATCTCCCAAAGAAATTTGGGAAAGATTAAAAAGTGTTCACCAAAGGGCGAATTTATCATCCAAATTATTCCTTTTAAGGAAACTATATTCGCAAAGGCTCAATGAGGGCGGAGACTTAAATCTACATATCAACAATATTTTAACTATCCGCGACAAACTCGCTGCCATTGGAGAGCTCATAAATGATTCGCACATCGTGGCTCTTATGCTTTGCAGCTTGCCTCAGTCATATGCTCCTCTTATAACGAGCATGGAGGCTAGAGACGAAAAGGATCTAGACCTTGAGTTTGTAAAAAACAAGCTCATCGATGAGTACTCTCATGGAGTCGAATACAAAAACACCAGCACACGACCAAGGGACACAGCATATAAAATTATAAATAAAGCAAATAAAAAATATTGCAGCTTCTGTCAACGAGATGGGCACGCTCGTTCAGAATGTTACAAATTGAGAAACAAACAGAAAAACAATTACCAAAGAAGTGAAAATTATAACAGTAATAAATTTAACAACCATGCCAACTTTAAAGCCAATTCGGTAAACACCAAAAATCAACACAATGGTAGTAAAATCGACTCCTCGAATTTCTGTTTCAACAGTAAGTCAAATATAGAGGATGAGGTCAACCAATCGACCATTCCTCTCTTCCCAGTGGAAAACAATTTTGAAATTGAGTCAGTAAAAATTAACCAAAAACAAACAACAGATCCAAACACATATATCATTGACTCGGGTTGTACCAGGCACGTTGCATCAGCAAAAACAAATTTTGCTACATTCACAGCCGGGAATTTTGGGAATATAACAATCGCTAATGGAAAAAGGCTTAATTCGGAAGATATGGGCGATGTAAAAATAAAAACAGACAAAAACATTAGAAATGTATTGTACTGTCCAGAACTAAAGGGCAATTTATTGTCAGTTAAGAAAGCCACTGAAAATAATATAAAGGTAATTTTCGAGAAAAATGCATGTTTATTTGTCAAAGATGATAATATAATCTTGACAGCTAAATTAAATGATAATCTCTACGTATTAAACCCTGAAGATGATTACGGCTATACTATAAGTACTCAAACTTTCTGTAACAATACAAATTGTATTTCATTGTGGCACCGAAGACTCGGACACAAAAATTTTGATGATATTAAATACCTTGTTAATCATGAATTAGCCAATGGGATAACAATTAACAAATGTAAACATGACACGCGATGCACCAAGTGCATTGAAGGGAAACTTTCCGCTCTGCCCTACCCTAAAGTAGCCACAAACAGAAGCAAAGACATCGGTATCATCGCACATTCCGATATATGTGGCCCCATGAATACTGAAACGATAGGAGGGAAAAGGTACTTTATAACATTCACGGATGATTATAGCAGGTACACAATAACTTACTTAATCGCGCATAAATCGGAAGTCGTTATCAAACTGAAAGAATACATAGCGCTAACAAAAAATAAATTTGGCAAGTTGATAAAGGCAATAAGGTCCGATAACGCAAAAGAGTACATCAGTGATGAATTTGAAAACTGACTGATAGAAAACGGGATAGAGCGTCAATTGAGTGTTCCCTATTCTAGCCCACAGAACGGCGTTTCAGAAAGAAAGAATAGAACGATAGTGGAAATGGCTAGAACCCTGTTGTCGGACGCCAAGTTACCTAAGCAATTCTGGGGGGAACCTGTCATGTCCGCCACCTACCTCATCAACCGTCTACCAACAAAGGCTAACAAAAATAACATGACACCCTATGAACTTTGGCATAAAAGAAAACCCGATCTCTCGAACATCAAAACATTCGGATGTAAGGCATTTGCCTATGTCGACAAACCTAAAAGAAATAAAGTAGATGAGAAAGCCATCGAGGGAATAATGTTGGGATATGATTTCAGAAGCAAGGGCTATAGGATATATACGGGTGAAAATAAAATTATAATATCTAGAACCGTAAAATTCTTCGAAGAAGGTATAAAAGATGAGGAAATTAAACCCGCCAAAGAAAATCAAAACATCGAACAAACTCCCGCAGATAATATTGAAATTGATCTAGAGGAGCGCGACGATGATCAGAATAACACCCCGACCGACACATCCCTTGAGCCGAGAAGATCGCAAAGACAAAATCGTGGCGTACCACCTAACCGTTATGGAATAAGCGCAAACCTGTGTCAAATTCAGGAGCCAAAGTCATGGACAGACCTACAAAATATCAATGAGGCAGAAACTAAAGATAAATGGCTAAAAGCCACTAGTGAGGAAATAGATTCTCTGAAGCAAAATAATACTTGGAGATTAATAAAACCTATCCCGGGAAAACGCGTCATAGGTTGTAGGTGGACGTTTAAGGCAAAAAGGGGAGCCAATGGGTCTATAGAGCGATATAAAGCCAGATTGGTCGCTAAGGGATATGCTCAAAAATATGGAAGCGATTTCGACGAGACCTACGCACCCTTTGTAGCGCATACCACCCTACGAGCATTCTTAAACGCAGCGGTGTACAAAGATCTTAAAATAACTCACCTAGATGTCAAAACTGCTTTCTTACATGGCGATTTAGAAGAGGAGGTTTATATGCATCAGCCAGAGGGATACATAACAAAAGGGGAAGAAGATAAAGTGTGTAGTTTAAACAAAGCGATTTACGGCCTTAAGCAGGCAGCTAGGGCGTGGAACCAAAAAATAAGTAAATCTCTAAAAGAACTAAATTTCGTTGAATGCGCGTCAGACAAATGTCTGTACAAAAGAGTCCAAGATGGAAAAACCGCATACATAATAGTGTATGTTGATGACATCTTAGTCGCAGGAGACAAAACAGACACACACGAAATATACACTGAATTATCAAAGCAATACGAAATCAAAATTTTGGGTCAAGTAACACAATATTTAGGCATAAACATAAAGGAAACAGCAAACAGTAATCTAGAATTAGACCAGGAACACAAATAATACAAATCGCAGAAAAATTCAATTTGTTAAATGGTAAGCCTACGTATACACCCATGAATACTAACTACTTTAATCTAGATCCAAACGGGAAACTAATGGGAGATAACGTAAAATTTAGACAGGCTATAGGAGGGCTTCTATACATTGCAACTTTAACTAGACCTGACATAGCATCAGTCGTTAACATCCTGGGAAGAAGGAATGAATCCCCAAGGGAAGTCGATTGGCAAGCTATCGAGAAATTAATTAGATATCTGCTTACTACCAAAGATCTTAAATTCGTCATAGATAAAACAAAACCTCCAATCCTAACGGCATATAGCGATGCCGATTGGGGGAACGACAGAATAGACAGGAAATCAACCAAAGGAAACTTGTTTAAATTAGGAAATAATATATTGGCATGGTCATCGAGGAAGCAGAGTTGCACAGCACTCTCGTCCACGGAGGCTGAATATATCGCTGCCTCTAATGCAGGTCAAGAGATTTCGTGGTTATTAGACCTGTTAAATGACCTCGAACTATGTCAACAACTACCCGTAACATTGTACGAAGATAACTTATCAGCCATAAGATTGACCGAAAACGAAAAGGCACAGACAAGAACTAAACACGTGGAAGTTAAGTATCACCACATCAGACATCTATGCCAGAATGGTATAATCAAAATAACTTATTGCCCATCGAAGTTAATGCTGGCAGACGTGCTCACCAAGCCGTTGCCTAAGCCTCATTTCGAGTGTTTGAGAAACAAGTTAAACATTCTACGCTCGTCGGTTTGACATAAAAAGCGGGGGTGTTGGAAAACGTCCCAGTGTAAGTGATTTTATGTCCAACATCGCCTCGCTTGTGAAATGACAATTTCCTCGTGAAATATGCAACGCGTTTTTTAGTTGTGAAATATGTTCCAAGATGGCGACACTTCCCTGAGCTATGGTGGCGTAAGATCACAAACTAGCGAACAATTGTGTAAAAGACTTTTGTTTCGAAAAGGCGACAACAGATCGCAGCACTAGAGAACTTTTCTGATAGACTCATTTTAAATAGAACCTTTTTTTGCTTGCTAAGCAGTTTTTATTGTTTCAGGCTTTTTTACTCTGTTTTAACTCTTGTGGGCCCCTTTTTACTTCTCACTCTAATGGCCGATTTTGTCGAGCCAACAACGCACGATTTTCTGTGCGTTGTTCTAGTGTTATAAAAAACCTTGTATCTCCGTGGATCCAATATCATGATTCAAATTGTATCACTAATCTTATTTTATTCTTCTTTTATAGTGCGAGTGTTCGACCTTATATATCCAAGATATAGCATTAGATTAAACGGTTTTATTCTGCACTTCTGCTCATCAATGAATACCACTTACACATTTTTCCAAATAAAATTAATCGAGTGTTTCTAGGTGATCAACGTGAGAAGTCAAGCACTCTGTGTTCACTTACCAGAAAGGTAAGAAAAAAACTTTCTATCTTTCATTGTTGATATAAATACTTTTGGTATAATAATTTTATATTTATACTGGGTCCTTGGCTTTCAAGCTAATCGCGAACTCACCCCTTCTAGATATTTTAATAGTGTTAGATTAACATCAAGGCATCGTCGCGACCGCAGGGAGTGGGCAACCGAACATGTCAACTGGAGGAGAAATGAATGGAGCAATATTCTGTTTTCTGACGAGTCCCGTTTTTCTGTGCATCCGGATAATAGGCGTATTTTCATCTGGAGGGACCGTGGCAGTAGGAATAACCCTGCGTTCGTGCACGAAAGTGTCAGATTTGGCGGTGGAGGAGTGTTGGTGTATGGTGGCATCTCCATTGACGGGCGCACTGACCTCTACATCATTCGAGAGGGAGCTCTGACTGGTCGCCGATATAGGGATGAGATCCTCAGACCTATTGTAGTCCCTTACGCTGCAGCAATCGGAGATAACTTCATTTTAAAGGACGATAACTGCAGGCCACATCGTGCAAACCTGGTGGAGGATTTCCTTTTCGAAGAAGGAATCGTTCGAATGGAATGGCCAGCGTGTTTTCCAGACATGAATCCAATCGAGCACGTTTGGGACGCTCTAGGAAGACGAGTTTCTGGCCGACAACAACCCCCACAAACTCTCCAAGAACTGGAAAGAGTTCTTCTGGAAGAGTGGGGCAGAATACCCCAACTCGTCATTAATAGCCTCATTGAGTCCATGCCTCAAAGGTGTTCAACGTTGCTGGCCGCCCGTGGAAACCATACCCCCTACTGAAAATGATTTTCTTTGAAGAAAACACCTTTTCTTATTCTTTTTTTCTCATATGCACAAATTGTGTTTTTTTCCTTTAGTACACAAATGCGCAATAAAATGCATTTTTTTCTGCCAAACATGTGTAATTTATTCTCATATAACCTACTATGTCTGTCGACCATGTGTCAATCAGCTAAACAGTTTACCAGATACAAAATCCACCTAAAACTGCAATATCCTTTAATTGTTTTGAGCAGTGTACTTATGATTTTAAAATGAAACTAGTCGGACGTGTCAATTCCAAAACTTTCTTCTATCTCATACATGTTAATACTTCCTGAAAAAGACATTATAGCAGCGCCACGGATTAGGTGATTTACACCAAAATCTAATCTGCAACAACTTATGTCAACTCCTAATTGAGTTAGAAGCTTGATGAAAATCTGTGCGGTAGCTTTTGAGATAAAGCTATTGCGAAAATCGTGAAAAATGCAGCATAGTAGCGCTACCTGTTGGGAGATTTACAACAAAAACTAAACAGCACTATTTTATATCAGTAACTAACTGAATCTGAAGTTTGATATAAATTAGTGAATTAGTTCTTAAGATAGAACTATTGCGAAAATCAAGCATAATGCATCATAGCAGCGCCACCAATTGGGCGATTTCACCAAAAAGTTATCCGCACCAAACTATATCAAGGACTAACTGCATATGAAGTTTTCTGAAAATTCGTTCTTGAGATATAAGCTTTTATGGAAATCATTAATAATGCAGTATAACAGTGCCACCTGCTGGGCTATTTAAACCAAAAATTATTAAGCACCACCTTATATCAGGGATTAACTGAGTCTAAAATTTTACTAAATTTCGTTAATTAGTTCTTGAGATAGAGCGCCCACAATATTTGTGTCACAAACAGACAGACTCACAGACAGACATTTTGTAAAAACAAGTTTTTTGGGGGGATCTCTGACCCCTAAAACGTGTAAATCCGTCGAAAACGGGAATTGGAAATTTTTTACGAATCTAATACTTTTTCTTTTAAAGACAGAAGAAAGTAACAATAGGATGATTACAAATCAAATGACACAATAAACCTGCTCTCACCTTATAAGGAAGGTCTCCATACGGGCATATTCAGAAAAATCTGAAAAAATTAGAGATTGTTCTTCTCATGTGGATATATATGTTTATAAAAAAATTTTGGCGGAACCTCGATAGAACGTTCGTAAAAAAATAATGAAAATTTCGGTTATTTGGCGATTTATCATCGGTTGGCGATGGAATGAAATTTCGAAAAATACTTTTTTTATGTCGAATATTCTTTAAAATAAAAATGTTTCATATTGAACCTGTTTAAGTAAATTTAATGTAAATAACTTTAGTTTTGTCAGTTTTAGTTTGATTTAACTATAGTTTTGTCATATATATATATATATATATATATATATATATATTTACAATGAAAGTTAAATATAAAATTTTATGAATAAAAACAAAATTAAAATAAATTAAAATTATTTCAGTATCTCAAAATTAAGTCCAGTTGTGCATTGTCGATTCAATTTTGTTGTTATGGAAATGACGAATTCTTTGATATTGAAATGAATATTCTCAAAGCGGTGAAGATTCAACTGTAACCAGTTTCCCAGTTGCTGATTACCGACGGGGTAAACCTCCACCAGTAAATTTGGTAGATACTTTCTCCAAATTTAAACGACTTTTTCATGCAGAATTTCAGTAAATAATAATGCCAGAAATATATATTCAGTTTTACTGGTGGAACTCGTGACCGACAGTAGCAAGGAACTGCGTTTCCGCGATATTATGAAAACCTAAACAACCTTCTGTGAGTGTCAGTGAAAGAGATTACGATATCGAGGTAAAAACGCCTGTAAAAACAAATAGAAAATGTTTAATATATTTGTGTCACAAAATTTGCATGAATAGGGTGCTTAAATAAGGAGAAAATTTCTATTGAAATTTACTGGTGTAAGTTTGGCCGGGCGGTAATTAGAAACTCTTGATCCGATGTAAAAAAGAAAGAAAAAAAAAACAAAAAAAAAACTGCCGCCATCTTCTGACTACCTGCTCAGTTACTTCACTCGCAACTGTTAGACACCATACTGTATGTCACTTCCTCTATATTCATAACTCCATTGTAGCAGCATAATCAAGTTGGAAATTGCTCGTCAAACGTGACAAATGAGGTGCGTTCGTACTATAACTAGTTTTATAAATATTTTTACACCGCATATTGTACTGAATGTATATTTTAGTGCACTTCATAAGTGCATATCAATTTCATTCTGTTCGAAAGTCTGTAAAATGTACATGGAACAATTCCTTTCCATTGACCTTAATGTAACGAAAAACTTTTGACTATCCATGTAATTAAACTATACATCCGATTTTCACAAAATTTGAAATGACTCCACAAAATTTTGCAACAATTTTACAACATTTAAAATTTCAGACCATTCGGAAGGCTGTAACATCATTAAAATGTTACCACTGGCCGTAATGTAACGGAAAAATTTGACTGTCCCTGTAATTAAACTATACATCCGATTTTCATAAAATTTTAAATGATTCGACAAAATTATGCAACAATTATATATTTTAAATTTCAAATGATTTGGTCGGGTAGTTTTTGCGCTGTTATATGCGGACGGACAGACGGATTTAATGACGACTATAGGTGCTACGTAATTACGAACGCACCTAAAAATTAATGCATTGAAAAATTCTTTTACTTGCGCATTATGTATGTTGTTAAAAATGTTACAACTTTCAAAATATGCACTTAAAAACGATCTTTTCAAACAATTATAAGTAAACGTGGGCTTAAGGAGAGAAAATATTCAGATTGGATGCAATTAAATCGTTTTATAAAATGCCGCATTACAATATTCTTGCTAGTTAACTGAAACTATATGTCTAATTTAACCCTTATCGGAATCCAACTTTCTAAATATGATTCGCCACTAAGTTGCAATTTTATTCAAATAAACATTTACAGGGCTACCGCATAGAGCTATTTTCCTAATCTACTGGCTAATTTTGTAGTATGCATTTCATGTCAAATATCAATGGAAAGTGATGCTTAAAAAAACTGGTACTAACAGAATAAAATTAGTGTAAGATATTCTGATCCAGAAAGGGTTAATCTTGTCACCTCGCATGTTCCATACGACCGATACGATAAAGTACCGATGCAGGGCTACCACAAGTAACTATATCTATACTTTGTTTGAAACACTATTTTTTAAAAATACATTTTGTAGTATATTTCTCTTGCACATGTTGTCAAATTGTATGTAAAAGAATTTTGTTTTGAAAAAGTGTAACGAAATAGGATTAAAAAATAGTCACCTGTGGCAGCCCTGCAATGTCACGTGGCAAGTGGTGTAGGGCCGATAAGGGTTATTTGTAATTAAACATTATTTGATAATGAAATGTGCATTTCTTTATAACAAAAACAAGGACATTCTTTATTGAACATTAAATTACACTTCGTGAACACAGATATTGGTCAAATTTTAAGGTTGAAAATTAAATGTCGAAATATTTGAACTTTAATCTGATAGTAACACCAATCACCGATTTCTTTTTATTTTGTTTAATCAGTTTTATATAATAAACACATCATAATGCTTTTACATAAATATACTTCCATATTTTCCAAGTTCTGTCATTATTTGAGAATCCACTATTTATAAAAATAAATGGCTTATTTTTTTATGAGAGAAATTCTGCGACTAAATAAGGCGAAGAGGATTTTTATGAAACAGTGATACTCAACAGACGGAAAAGTTGCAAGCAATTATTTACCTTCGTCTTAACTTAGTCACCTTGAACCATGAAAGAAACTTCGTAAATTTCTATTAAACATTTCCTGCATCTAATAGATTCTAGAAGAATGAAGTTGCGTGTAAAATTATAATTGCTTATTACGTTTTAAAATAGTCAGTGTTAAGAAAGAAAATTTGCAATGGATAAAATTAAGACTTCTTTTTAAAATTACGTATTTAAATATTCACACGAATTTACTAATACTCATGTACAGTCGTGTAAAAAAAAAAAAAAGTAAACACCCCCTACTAACTCCTCAACAAATTATCGTAGAAGAAAATTACTGGTACCGAGCGATAGGAAATAAAGTCTACTTTTAAATAATGTATATAAAATTTGCTTAGGGGGCCATCTACATATTAAAACGAACCATAACTTTGTTTTTTCCAATAGAAGTACACAATTCTGACAGCATAAATGAACTCTACACCCTTCAATTAGTCTAAAAACAATTTTTTATGCAATTCGAACCATAAGTTTCTGAGAAATTAATTATTTTAAAACGAGCGTATTTTAAGGGCTGTATCCAAATTAAAGTTCGGTACTCGATTGTTATCCGAGAGAGCTCCCTTCTTGATCAAGGGACCTTGAGCAGTCAATTAAGCCTGTTAGATTACAGGATAGCATAAGAAATTTCAAAATATTTAGTCACTTCTATCATAGACGGCCCCTTAAACCACCATTTTGCCTTTTTTTAAGCATAATTTGAAAACTACTTGGAAGAAAAATGTGAAATTTTGGATTTTCATAAAACAAGATTTAATAAATCTGAATCCATCAAAAAAATTATAGGTTGCAATTAATAATTTTTTTAAATATTAATTTCATAATTCATAATTCACATCAGAAAATTATAAAAATTGCAAATTCAATGTATTTATGTTTGGGTATATTGGTATTGTTGCTAAACAAATAAATAGGAAATTAGGATCATAATATTAGAAGTTATAAATAAAAATATGAAAATGTAATTTAACATTAGAATCGCTAAATTTTGAATGTTTATAATTCAAAATCTTATCATTCAAACGACTTGAAATTTGGTTTCTAGGCATAGTTTTAACCAACGTTTTGAAATATCTCGTTAAAATTGAGTATTGCTATTGAAAAAAATGAAGTTTGGATTCGTTTGAATATGTAGATGGGTGGATATGTAGAATAAGCAAATTTTATGTACGTCATTTAAAAGTAGACTTTATTTCCAATCGTTCGGTATCAGTCTACGATAATTTGTTAAGGAGTTAGTAGGGGGTGTTTACTTTTTTTTTTTTTCCACGACTGTACATGAAGTAAGATGCTATTAAAATTTAATAAGATTAGTAAACAGGTACGATTAAGCACTTTTGAAAAACGAGTCACTCGCAGACCACTATTTCGAAATAGTAATTTTCAAATTATTTATTATAGGGTTTACGTTTACAATTTGAACTTCTGGATGTGACTTGTACCATTTGTTTGTTCAAGTCTTGTTGCGCATATTCTTGATATTTTCATTGTTTTGGAACCTTAGAAATAAAAAGAAAACAAGTCTGATAAAATTTTAGTAATTAATTTAAGTTCCATTAACCCCTCGAGGTGTGGTGGGATATATTATCTCCCATCTAAGTTTAATTGAGATTTGGACCAGAAACTTTTAATTAAGTTTTACTTTTAAAACTTTGGGGGGGGGGGAGGGAAGTTGGAAAATTGCTTTTCCTTAATTTGAAATATTTTTTTTTCAAATTTACGGTGTTAATTTAGCATTACACAAACGCAATTGGTTACCCCTCAAAGGATTAAATGCGTGTAAAAAATTGCAATAAATATAAAGTAGTCGGTTGTGCCAATCCCAAAATTTTCTTCTATCTTACGCATGTTAATACTACAAAATTCGCTATCATAGTGTCAAAATTACACGACAATCTATATCCACAGTGAACATTCTAAAGCAGTTATACCATTCTTGCCAATATTCAACTAAACTTCCGCAAAATGTGAGTTAAGTTGACCCAGGTTATACGCGTTACTAACCAGAAAATTTATTTGATGTATCATTATTATTTAAAATCATGTTTCTCTATGAAATCTCTTTGAAAAAATTTCTGGTTCGAAATGTGTTTAACCTGGGCCAATTTAACTCATATTTTACGGAATTTTTAGGGAGAGTTGCTTAGTATGGTCATACTCAACCATTTCTTCTCGCGGGCCGCAAACAAACGTTTGCGACGTTAAGCGGACTGCAACGCAGTTTAAAAAGGGTATAAAAAAACAGAGTAATCAAATTAGTAAGGTAACATCAGTAGTATAAGCAAACAATATAACAAAGTATATAATATTAGTGTGGTTTAACGTCTGTTGCAGAAGAATTGTTACCAAAAAAATTTAACCCCACTATTTCCGAAAAATAAGTTTGTGATTCATTTCTATTGAAAATATTGTACAAATATATCACAAAGTTTGTTTTTACAAACAGTGGTGCGAATTTTTACGCGTAAACGTTTAACTATAAAAAGTAATTTTAGCCCTATAATAAATGTAAAACGTATTACTATAACAATACAGAATTTCCAAGTTAAAAAATGAGAAAGAGATTTTCTGTAATTGATCAGTCTTTTGATCGATGCAAAAATATTTTGCTTAATTGTAAAAATATACAATTCAAATTTAATTCATTTGGAATAATGTTTGAAGATAAAGAAATGTATACACCAATGTAGCTCAAATATAACTACATGTAAAAAGAAATTTTGTCTATAAAAATGGCATTAATGATGTTTTAACATAATTTTAGATGGACTATGGATAACAAAACACATTTTGTCTCCTCCTGAAAATATATAAAGCAACACTGAAGGTCTTAGAAAATCGTTATGCACATATCATTAAATTTATAATGATTATGTCTCGGACCTCATGTAAAAGCTCGCCGGGCCACATGCAGCCCGCGGGCTGCAGGTTGAGTATAGTTATTCTAAAGTAAACGTTCGTTGAGTTGTGTGCATTTAAAAAGGAGATATAAAGATTGCATTTTTCAAACAAATAATTGAATTTCGGCACCCAACCACTTAAATACCTGCAAACAAAATTCCCATCCAGAAGAGCATAAAAGCGACAAATGTTGGTCAGTAAACACCCAAGCCTAATAAGGATATATATGTATGTGAAAGTGTAACAGAACATGAAGTTTGATTAAATTCCGTGCATTTTTTGGAGGGGGATTTTAGGGGGCTCTGCCCTCTATGATCTACGTTCGTCAACTCCTGTTAGGACACCGCACACTCTAAAAGCACGCTAATTTGGTCGGCTTTATAAAAAATTTTGAAATGCTGAATTATAATTTAAAAAAGAAAAAAACTGTGGCGATCTCCCTGTTAACGGGCTGTTTTCGTCTTCAATTAAATTAGATCAGTGAAAATTTTTAAAATAATCTAATATAAAATAAGTTAAGTAAACAGAGTCTTTGTCTCCCGATATTTTTTAACAACGATATAAGAAAGTTCTTTTAAATAAGACATTTTAAATGAATCGTTTTAAATCTGACGTAATTTTTACCAAAGTTTTCTTGCTCTTTTTAATATTCACGTGAAAATACTTTTATTGTTAGAAAGGAAATATTATTTGCACTGTCTTAGAATTCACAACAATAGTTTAAAGTATTATCTCAAAATCTATTTATATAAAACGCTAAGGTGACGATTCCGGCTCAAACCCATCCTCGAGAAAAGCAATATATCACGGCCATGTTAGGCATTAGTATACAAGAGGCCGTAAGTTTGCCGATTGTTTAAATTATGGAAATATAAACATAATATGCTTTTTATCACATCTATTCTTCTTTATTTTCTCTAAAACCTTCAAAAACTGTCTAATTATAATGTTTTAAATTATAAATTAAAAATAACGGATAACCAGCTATTAAGAAATGAGACTGTTGCCATTTAGAACTGCAAATTCCAAATGTAGAAACAAATGAACGACTCTTACGGCGTTTCATAAAAAAAGATAATAATAAATCATAATAATCATAATAAAATATAATAATAATAATAATAATAATAATAATAATAATAATAATAATAACATCTGATTCTCCTCTTAAAATATTTGTAAAAGCATATTAATGTTTTTAAATATCTTGAAATGCGTTTTCACTTTTCAAATGGTGTTAACAAGACAGTTTCGTGTGTAATTATGTTTATCATTAAACATTATTTTGGCGCCAATCAATATAAAAGAAGGAAATTCGCGATCAAGTTTTAAAAACTTCGTTTATATAATATTATTAAAATTTCATTCAATATAAATAATAATATAATATGATGAATAATTATGCTATCATATAACAATATGAATATAATAAATACAATAATATGAATAATTTCATGCAATATAAATGAATATTACTATTATTATGATTCCTTTGATAGAAATTTAATTTAGTTTTATTAATTTTTAAGAGCTTAACTTTTTAAAATTTTGTTTGCATTATGAAAAAAATGAGTTTTTCTTTTCTTTTTTCTCCTAGATGCAACTGGCCCCACCAGTGGCTGAGAGGTTCTGCTCTCGAAGCTGGTAGACGGGATGTCCTGGGTTCGAACCCAATCGTGCCCGTCGGCCTAATCGTTCGGAGTTTTCGTGGTTTTCTTCGAACCGTGGATTTCCATGCGTTAATACGGATTAGGTTCCCTTAGAAAGACCTCCACGGAAGGCACTCCCCCTAGGGCCCATATCCCTCGTGTAGATAATTGGCCGTCAACAATCAACCCAAACCTAGATGCAACTGAAATATAGGATGTTATCATGATTACATTAGTATGACTGAAAATTATTTTTTCCCTTATTAAAATACAATTTTGTTTTCAGTCCAAAGTTATGTTCAAATGTTATTACTATGTTAAAAATCGAAATCTTATCTGTATTGACATAATTAATATGTAGTATAACCATTCTACTTTCCATAAGTAGAGGCTACAATCTTTAAAAAGGGACTCATCACTTCAAATAAGAAACGCCACTCTATACTTTAGTACAATGTTTAGTGAATATCTGTACTATAAGACATATTATTTACATGATTACTTTACATATTTACAGTACCAAAACTCAGAAGAAATCCGTTGAAAACATTTTATCATTTTTCCTTCCCTCAAAACAATCTCCGGTGGAAAAAAAAAACAAGACGGCTTGCATATCTAACACCTCTACATTCTCTCTGCCGTAAAAACTAATCCGCAATGAATTATGGGAAAACTCTATTTCGCAGCCCGCTAAAATTAGAGTATGTCGTGTGCTGCCATCTAGCGTATCGGTATTTAAATATTTGTTACCGTAGTACATAACATGTTACTGTATATTCCTTCCATTTTAATTACATTTGATATGAAATAAAAATTTTATTTACAATGCACGCGAATTTCCAGTAGATATAAGCTAAGCTTTTAAAAAATGATAAAATTAAATAAAAAATTTACGAAACAAATAATAATAATTGATAACTTTTGATTTTATTTATACGGAATAAAATTTTAAAGTTAAAGCTGAAGCTTGAAAAAAATAATTCTTGAATTAAATCAATGCATCTGCATATTTTCAAAAAAAAAAAAAAAAAAAAAAAAAAAAAAAAAAAGCGGTTTGTTGAGATATTTATTACTGAGATTCATTCATTTTTTATCTACTCTATATATATAAAATCCTAATGAATCGAATTGAAACGAATTTATGTAACGATTCTATGAAACGACTGATTAAACAACTGATTACGTTTCACGGCGATTTCTCCTAAAATATGGAATACTTTGCGATGAAATTAACACCAAAAATCCGTATTGATCTACAGATCTCAAAACTGGTATTAGAATTTTAAAATTCGAATTAGTTTACGAAATATTATTTTTTTTCTAATTTTAAATACTTTTTTCTAATGATAGCAACTCAAATTTTAATCACAACAGATTTTTTTTTTTCATATTTTAGAAAAGGTTATTTTAGATTAATTTGGCGACGAGTTTGGCCTCCCTTAAACGTATGCTAAGAAATGCATCATGTTACTTTTATCCAGAATTCAATTTGTATTTCATTATCATTTTATTTAATACAAAACTTTCATTTAATACAAAACTTTCATTTAAAATTGAAACCTTTAAAATAAATGGCTTTTACTTCATTCTTTTATTTAAACGAGACGAAAAGAAAAATATTAGACACAGATGTCATATACGCAACGGCGTACCTAATTGGCGCCAAAATGGCGTTATTTTGCATGGCATGGTAACCCGGTTATTATTGCTTATTTATTAATAAATGTTTATTTGAATTTATTTTCTTTTTATTTACAAAAAATGTTATAAATTGTTTTGTTCAGTAGTTATTAATTAATTTTTTTTATTGTTATTTCATTTTTAAAATAACAGAAAATAATCTAAAAAAACATATGTAACAGGTATTTGAAAACGAGGTTTTCGCCAAATTGTCGTAAAAAAAAATCACGCCAAACCCGGTGCGTATGTGACAATGCAACAAATCATGAGACTTAATTTTCACTTCAAAGCAACGTTTTAATGTTATAACTTCTCCCGTCGACCAATTTCGCCAAATTATATAAATAGCCAAATTATACAAATTGATATTTTTTTAAATAACAAAAGAACAAATAAATTAGTATAACATTAATAAAAATACAAATAAAACGTCGAAATAAAAATCAGTTGAAGGCGTGAACATGTGTAACTTCCTTAAAGTCAAGTGAATGTGACATTTACGATCAACCATTATTGGCATTTAATCTTATAGTTTGGCGACAAATTTTTGGTCGATGGGATAATCAAGTAGCACCGTTTTAATTTACCACTCGAAAAATAAAAAAAATGCTAACTGGCGAGTTAAAAAAAAAAGCTATTGGCGAGATTTTCACCCGGCTAACATAAAAGTACCAGGAATTCTTTGTGATCATGGCAACTATTATGTAGTTTTATTCGAAAAAATAATTTTGATTCTTTAATCAAAATGGAAACCTTTCTTATGAAAAGCGAAGAAATCAGCCCGTTGTTTATGGCAGTTACATGACTTGGACTATTATAATATAAACGACATAATGGGGATAGAATAATATTCGGTGACTTATCACACCTGTGGCTTGCTAACATTAAAGTACCAAAATGGCCGACTGGAATATAAAAAGCGAAGGGATCCGCCTGGAGCTGTTGATGATAGTCACATGACTTAGGCTATTATTATAGAGATTGTTTTCAATTTTTAAAACAGCGCAAAGAATAATATTTCCTAACGATTAAAAATTTATTTTCACGTGACTATTAAAAACAGAAAAAAAAATTAAAATTACTATTAAATGAGTGCGTGTTAAAGGCAGGAAAATATTGAAAATTATGTCCTGAAAATTGTATTTACACGTGAATATTAAAAGGGAAAGGAAACTTTAAAATAATAAATACATTAATATGCGTTTAACCCTTTCACGGACAAGGCACTTCTATTCGTAAAATCTTGAAATCAGTGAATGGCACCAGAATTTACAAACAAATTTCGAAATACAAAAATAATTTTGTTCACTTACTTAATAAAAGGGAAATTTTCATCCCAATATTCTGATGCTAATGTGGCATATAAGAATTAAAATTAAGTGGTCCAAAAATGAACCATCGCCCTTGAAGGGGTTAAAGCAGCAACTTTTAGTAATTGTATTATGTCAATCGTTTTATAACCCTGTTAAAAAATACCGAAAGACAAAGATTCTGTTTACTTAATTCATTTTATTTAAGCTCTTTTCAAATGTTTAACTGATCTTCGTTAACCAAACACGAAAACAACCATTGGATGTCTTAACAGCAACTGATTCTACCTTACATATTTGCAATCAAAGGGAATTGAATGGAAACCGGTTTACAAGGAGATCGCTACAGTTTTTTTTTTCAGTATAATTCAATCTTCTCTACTCTTTTTAAAACCGATCAGATTAGCGTGCTTTTAGATTCTACAGTGTCTGAACGGGGGTTGGCGAGCGTAGCTTGCCGGGGCAGAGCCCCCTAATAATAATAATAATAATATAATAATCTAACGTATTGAATATTTAATTTTAACGTTTTATGAAATCTTCAGAAATTGTGTACCACTTTGCTGATTATTAGTATTGTTGCAATAAATAATGCTGTTTGCTTTGTCCAATTGTTGAGCTATTATAGAAAGTTAATATTATGTAGAAAAATATCCTCCTCATTTCTATTTGTAGAAATCCTTTGTCGTTTTTTTAACACGCTGACTGCCACGCTACGAGTGTACTCGTAGCGTTAATATTCGTGGCTTTAATTTATTACTTTCTCACCATTATTTAAAAATAAAAATAATTGCCTTATTTATTGGCAGAAATTTCGCTCTATTAGTAAAGCGAAATTTACCTTTCAGAATTTGTGGTGGTAAACGACTTTCAAGAAGAAATTTGAAAATTCTTACTTTTTGCGGCAGTGAACCAGTTAATATAGTTTTCGACAATATAAACCCTTCAACAAGGCTCCCACTAGTTCGTTTTTTTTTTTAACCAGTAAATTTTTACAAAGAAATACGTGGTTTGTTTCTGCAACAATTACAAGAAAAATGCACTTCCAGGTGGGTTACTACGAAATATATAAAGAAGATTTTTCTTTGAAAATTAAGGGTGTTCAAAAAACGGACCGAGTAGGAGACCTGCATCAATAATAAAATCTTCATTCTGTTTGTGTAAAGTCTTATGAAAAGGAAACGCAGATCAATATTCCGACATTTTTGACGGGGTTATATACTAGTATGAAAAAAAAATGTCTCGCGCAAATATATTTTTAAATTTAAATCGTTTGGCAATATTATTGTTTGGCCATTTTAAATATGACGTAATTTCCTGACTTTTAATGCATGTTAATGAATTTATTATTTTACAATTTTCTTTCTCTTTTAAAATTCACGTGTAAATATAGTTTTTAGGACGTAATTTAAAATATTTTCCTGCTTTTTCATTGAGCTATTGATTGTATCTGGTATGATATGTAGTGATTATGTCATTGATTTTTCATTTTGCTCATCATAATAGTCACGTGTAAATAAATTTTTAATTTGAAGGAAATATTATTCTTTGTGCTGTTATAAAAATTGGCAACAGTTTAAAATAATACCCTTTTCTAAAAGATGTAAAAAATATTTCTTGAAATGCTGAACTTTTGAATTTAAAAATGAAAATAAATCCTCAAAAATGAATCAAATAAAAGAAATAAATTCAGTTTGCACACCGGGAACTTCTCATGTATAAAATGATCTAAAAATGATGAAATTCCTATGTATAGTTTTTGCTCCTATAAAACTTTTTTAAAGTAACGATTTTGATCATCTTTAACATTAAATATCTCTTAAAATAATTCTTCGATTTGAAAGTTGTCTGCATTAGCGTGTTTATCAAACATTTCTGTATAATACCACCGATTTACATATTTTTGTATGCAGGAGTTTTCGAAATATTAACGAAGAAATACCCCCGGTCACAAAAAATTCATAAATAGCTGCTGTGGCAGCGTTAGTTGCTTTTTTTTGAGAATAGAGAGATAGCTATCATGAAAAATGTAAAATGACAGCGCCACCTTTTATGTGATTTATACGTATTCGAAACAGCAACAACGTATGACATGCTCTAACAGAATATGAAGTTTTATGAAATTCCGTGCACTAATTCTTGAAATGTGACTATCGCTAAAATCGTGTAAATCCTGCAAAATGTAGCATAGCAGTGCCAACTAGTGGGCGTTTTACACAAAACCCAATCAGCAACAAGTTATGTCAACGCCTGACTGAATCTGAAGTTTGATGAAAATACCAGCATTAGTTCTCATGAACTAATGCCGGCATCTCAAGATAGAACTATTTTGGGAATCACAAACAATGCAGCATAGGTTGTAGAAATTTGCACCAAAAACTAATCAACACCGAAAACAAATCTAAAATTTTATTAAATTCCGCCCATTAGTTCTTGAGATAGAGCGCCTGCATTTTTTTTTTTTTTTTGTCATATACAGACAGCCTCACAGACAGTCGATTTCTAAAAGCAGTAAAATCGTGTCCTGGTCTTTCTAAAACGTATATATCCGTTGAAAACAGAAATCGAAATTTTTCATGAATCCAATACTTTCTTCTTGTAAAGATAGAAGAAAATAAAACTATGAATAATCCTAACACATCTTATAAGGAAATAATTAATAAAACACATAATGGCTTATTTTTTTTTCCATTATATTATAAACAAAATATAATATCTTTAGATTATACATGGCTTCAGTTTATGTTCCTTTATTAGAATATCTGACTAAACTTTATAAAACTTCAATAAATAGTTGATGCAAACTTCGTAATAAAGGGTATGGGAGTAAATCTGCGAAAACATTTTGCCTTCAAGATAAGTCAATGTTAACAAGAAGGTACATTCATTGTCGATAGAATTAAGTCGTCTTTAAGTTTTACGACTTTAAACATTTTCACTACTTAACTAACAGGCATACACATATCCATAAAAAGATTTAATTGCAAATTGAATTTTAATTTAATAAAATGTGTAGTAGATACGTCAAGTAGAAAGCGGCATTAGTATATTTTGTAATAGCATATTTAACACATTTTAAAAAATAAAAGTTTAACTTTCGTAAAATGTTTTGCAAAATTGATTAAATATCATTCATATCTCGACAGATATTCCATGATTTATCTTTTGGATTTTTCTTGTTCTAAATTTTCATTTTCCAGCATGCAAACAGAATATCTATCGTAACAGAATATCTAACGCTTCTTGAAACTTGAAAAATTTCTTCCACTCATCTGCTCAGGCCTAATATACAATGCCTTTGTGCGAGACATATTAATACATTCTCGATTTTGAAACGAGAATTCTCGTTTACATTCATAAAACATCTTTAATTAACGGCGTGGCTTCTACCGTACAGAAAATGCATTTATATCACGTTGTCCATATTTCTTTAGATTGTAAGACATTGTATAATAAATTCGTGCAAGGAAAGATTTTTACCGATGTATAAACTTGGGAAACCTATCTAGAACACCAGTTTACAAAAGACTTTCAGAACAGGGAGGAGCTTCTACTGTTTTAAAATTCAGATTTAATAAAAATTGCCCGTCAGCAATGTGTTAATATGTCTAATAGCATCATCTTGTGGTAAACACATTGGCATTCATTTGATTACCCGCCATCATAACAAATCGATTAAACGACATCTCCTAGACATGACAAACTTTATCTTAGCACTAACAATGGAAGATCAACATGTATAAAATAATTAAACACAAATTAGAAAAGTGGGCTATTCGCAATTTCCTCCGACTGCCATATGTTTCCATTTCTGTAAAATTATAGCTGTGGATATAACTGCTTCACAAGTTCAGTACATATCACACATGATCAATCACATAAACTATTTTTTTTAATTCCTGAATTCAATAGACCGTCTAATAAATCTACTCGTTCCAAATCTGTCAAAAGCAAACCTGATAATTTGTTGTCATCCCCTTTTATCCTCCTTTATGTTTCAAATTAGCTAAAGTTTTAAGACGTTTCAATTTTAACATTGTCTTTAAATCTGTCAATAAATTCAAATCCACTCCACTAAATCTCTTGTTCCTGATCTTCGTAAATGGGGAATTTATAATGTTCCTTGTAATTGCTGTGATTTACCTTATATTGGTCAAACTAACAGAAATCTTGAAATTCGCTTAAAAGTGGACTCTCGTTATGTAATTAATCAAGAAATTTATAAATCTTCTATTGTTAAGTACACTTGGGATTCCGGCCATAGTTTAAATTTTCAAAATGCTAAAATTATCTTTATTGTACTTTTTACTTTAGGCAATAACGCAACGTCTGCCGTTAAATAAACAAAGGAATATTATAGAAAATTTCTGAAATGAATGTAAAATTTCGGAATTAGGGTCAAATTGGCAAGTCTGGTGGAAATTTTAATTGTTTTACATAGTTATTTTACCAGAGACCAAAGATTTAATATCCGACTAACGCGTTGGACCAAGGTTGGCAGTTTTGCCTCCATTTTGATTCCGAAATTTCAAATTCATACTGGAAATTTTGAAAGAAGAATCTTTTCTGTAAGTAATTACAAAATTTCCGTAATTCATAAAGCACAAATAATTATTTTTAATTTCTGACACGGATTCGGATTTTCTTAATAAAAATGGAAGCCAATCTGTCAACCATACGTCGATCGCTCAAAGTAGGGATATTCAAACATATAAACAACTAGAGATATGCAAGTTCGTCCCGAACTCATAAATTGCATTCTTAAAGTTTCACCTGGCTACCATCTGCGTGGAGCAGGAGCATGCCTAGAATGTTTTCTACTTCTAACACACTATCTTGTAATGATCTAAACTTTAATAATAATCTTTTCATTAGCGATTTAATTTTACTGGTTTGAAAGAAATAAATTTCCTCTATATGATTGCTTCATAAATAAAAATAATAAAACACAGAGTTCGCATACATCCTACAATTGAGTATCGCTACCCGAATAATAATTTTTGCTGTATTTAATCAGATTTTATCTGTATTGGCCAGTATTATATCCAGTTATATATTATATCTGTATTATATCCAGTAAATTTTAAGAGAAAATCTCCTATTATTTAAACGCCATATTTGAGGAAAATTACAGTCACGAATAAATTGAAAATTTCTTTTAATTTTTACAGGTGGAGTTTTGCCCCGTTTATAATCAGACCCTCTATTTAATGACATAAATTCCGGGTTTAAATAAGGAAAGATTACTATTAAAGAATAGTAGTACTTAACCCTCCGTCTACCAGACGGGTCCATTGGACCCGACAGGTACATACAAAATATTCATTCAAACCAGAAATTTCTTTAAAATAAAATAGTATATAAACCAGACAAAAATAAGGTAAATAAATAAGTTAAATAGTTTTAAATAAAAATTCTGGTGTAGAACGTTTTATTAAAACTTGAATAAAATTCCCGGTAGATCTAGGGTTAAAAGAAGGAATCTTTCCAGTTCTGTATTTAAAAAATGCGCGCTGAATATTAACAATAATTTTTTCATCACCCTTATTCCAAAGATTTCTTTTTAACACTTACCGGCGCGGAGTAATTCTGTTTATAAACTGATGAAATAATGGACTGGCACCGCAATTTATAAGCGAATTAATTAGAAAATGTGAACTTGCTTATTTTCATGTATATTATAATCGGAAAATTTTAGTTAAATATTCCTGATGCCGTTTGTCAGTTTTGGAATTAAAATTAGGTGTCCTTTTTTAAGGACACCGCGCCTGAAACGGTCAAGCTTGAGAAACTATGTTTTTCCTAATCGGTTGTGCCTAAACATTTCTCAATTTTTATCGTAAAACAAATCATAATTTTTGTTGCTTTAATATAAAATAAAAATAAAAATGCGTTAGAAAAAATATTTCTGAAACAATTGTGAAAAAAAAAAAAATCTTGATTCCATTTGATTTTTTATTTCATATTTATCAATTATTAAACTTACCTTCAATATACACGCCAATGGCTACAAACGAATTTTTAGGGTTTCGTTCATTTGACTAAAGCCTATTCATCTCACACTTCTATCTGTCCGTCACAGAGCCTGTTCTCAGAAAAAATATTTCTCGGAGACTTTAAATTTGGCATACTTATAGCTGAATACCTCATATAATCATAAAATTTTGAAAAATTCTTATATTTACCCCTCTGTATTTTAAGCATTTTTCTCTAAATGAGCCCCTAACTAAGTTTGAGGCTTGAAATTTTGCATACTTATAGCTGAACACTTGCGATCACACCACAAATCATAAAATTTTCAAAAAGTCTTATATTATTTACAGCTCCTGGGTCTAACTTGTTTATTCAAGCAATTTTTCTAACCTCACACTTTTCGCCCGGGGGGGGGGGTCACTTTTCTAACTTTTGCCGAAACCCCTCACGTGATATATCACTGCACAGCCCTTTTACCACTCTTTCATATTATGCACTATAGACTTACATATTTTAGTTCCACTTCTTACCGCCAGGGTGCTCCTACCTATCTCGGATACTATCGGCCCGATCCTCTCGACTAAAATATCTATGGATAGGTTGCAAAACGGAGTTTCGTTCGGACAGAAAAGTGGAACTAACTGATTTGGCAAAAGGGTAAAGTGTTTTGAAAGCAATATTAAACGAAACCCTCTGTGCAATCTGTGATCTTACTTACCCACTTGTTTTAACGTAGTGTCTATTGTTGACTGCACTGCTATAGTATTTACAGTTAGTTCACTTTCCTAAGATAGGAAAACATGCTCTTCCCTTTGCCATATTATCATTCTTCCTCATTAATATCACGACATTGTCATGACAAAAATGTTTTGAAGACATCTAATGCAAAAGACATGATAAGATCACCCAACCTAGGTACACACTAAAATTTGGCATGGGTGTTATCTACCGTGTGGAAGTTCTCCACTACTAACCAGCGAAACCTGAAAAACAACGGGCCTTAATATAGATAAAATTAGTAATACAAAGTAAATGTGCCCTGGCACCAAAAATAAATAAACATAAAAAGATATTTATAACAACGTTAGACATTTCACAATCTGACAAATGTCTGTCTTCCAGTACAACTAAATTATAACAAACTTTTATAGACAATTATAGAATAACAATTGTCTTCTAATAACAAAAAAAAAAAAAACCAACTGAACACTGTCAGAATGAATATAAAATATAAAATACTTATGGAGTTATAATATGATATACATGTCTTGATGAAAACTTCATCAAACAGGAAAATGAACTTTGCCAATATACGCTCAACCAGACATTAGTCCTGTTAATAAACTTTCACCATAAAGTCAACACAGTTCTGGTACAAAATCAAGCTTAATACAAAAATCTTTTTTTTTTTATGAAGATTTGCACCAGAAAATTTTATGAAATTTTACTTTTCGAACTTTGGTGGAAAAAAAGGTCGAAAATTTGCTTTTCCTTATTTTGCAATAAAATATTTGAAAGATTCCGGTAAAACGACATTACAGTAACGCAATTACTTGCCGCTCAATGGGTTAAATCATTTGGCAAAAAACCTCACTTCTGAATCCCAAATTATGACAAACTTTAAAAAAAAAAAAAAAAAAAAAATACGCCAAGGTTCCTGTACCGGAAAAGTACCACGCTTTATATAGTAGGATACAAAATTTCAATTCTCGGTACTTTTTAGGTGCGTTCGTAATTATATAAAAATGTAGCACCTATAGTCGTCGTTCAGTCCGTCTGTCCATCTGTGTGTCTGTCTGTCTGTCTGCCTGTCCGCATATAACAGAGCAAAAACTACCCAACCGAAAGGTCTGAAATTTTAAATATATGATTGTTGCAAAATGTTGTCGAGCCATTTAAAAGTTTATGAAAATCGGATGTATAGTTTACAGGGACAGTCAAAAGTTTTTCTTTACATTACGGCCAATGGGAAAAATTATTGCAAGTGCATTTTACTGGTGTTACAGCCTTCCGAATGTTCTGAAATTTGAAATACATAATTGTTGCAATATTTTGTAGAGCCATTTCAAATTTTATGAAAATCGGATGTATAGTTTAATTACAGGGACAGTCAAAAGTTTTTTGTTACATTACGGCCAATGGGAAAAATTATTGCAAGTGCATTTTAATGATGTTAAAGCCTTCCGAATGATCTGAAATTTTAAATATATAATTGTTGCAAATTTTCGTCGAGCCATTTCAAATTTTATGAAAATCGGATGTATAGTTTAATTATAGGGTCAGTCTAAAGTGTTCTGTTACATTACGGAGAATGGGAAAAAAATATTGCATGTGCATTTTAATGATGTTATAGATTATGCACTTATGAAGTGCAAAAAATATACATTCAGTACAATATGGGGTGCAAAAAATAATTATAAAACTAGTTATAATACGAACGCACCTCATTTGCCACGTTTGACAGCAATTTCCAATTTGTTTACTTTAGGGGATGTGGCGAAGAAACGAAATTGGCAACATATTTTCTGGTAACCTATTAGCCGTTTCATTTCATATACACATTCATTTGTTTTTCAATATTTATGCAATTCATTTCGTATAAAGAAGACATATATCTAATTTTATAATATAGACATGACCTGTAATTCGTAAAAAGCCTCAAATCCGCACAACACTTGGAACCAAGCTGTGCGGATTAGTGGTTCTCTACTGTATTACAGTTTTTCATAAATGAGTTTCGTTTTTAAAATCTGTTATTTTCATCTAACACTGTGGAACAAGCGAGAAAAACTCATATTCTTTTGCACGCATTGTATATATCTTTATATATCCTATTCCGTTATTTTTGACGGGCTATCTTTCTAATATACATATAATACATGTGTGTGTGTGAAAAATAAAAATAACGAAGAAATCAGATGATAATTTGGGAAGATATACGAGTAAATGAATGTTTGTCTCGTTTATCAAACTTTGTCACATTCTAACAAATGGACATTTAAGAAAACCTATATGATCTATAAAATTTTTCGAGTAACATATCCAAAGAACTTAAATGAGTTATTAATAGTAGCACTCATCATTTACAAATTTTAAGCTTTACAAAGCTTGGTACAGCTTTAACGTGTAAACGTCCATTATTTCAGACTATGTATTCATACACGGAAAATAAACACCATTCCCAGTCGGACGATAAGTGTAACCAGGTTATCTGTCGAAGACATGGAACTATTAATAAAGAGTAACTGAAAAATCCTTAAAATAGTGAAGCTTCAACTGTAACTGCTACCGTAGGAATTGTTTATCGCCAGTGGAAACTTCCACCAGTAGATTTATATAGAAATTTTCAACTTATTTAAACTCCTTATTATTAGAATATTTCAGTCATAAATAATGGTACAAACAGTTTACTTTGGCGGTAGTTAGGCCTTGAGTTTCCGCCATATTGTGACAATCAGGGAAACAAACTGACAGTTTTACAAGGCATACTGACACCAATAAAAACAAATAGAAACTTTTACAACATTTTTTAGAAAATTTTCAATGAATAAGACGCTTAATTAAGACGAAATTTTCTATTCAATTTTAGAGGTGGGATGTTTTCCCTCCGTCATCAGAAACTGAAGATCCGATTTTAAAAAATGTAGCCGCCATCTTGTGACAACCTCCTCAGTTACTTCACTCGCAAATGGTAGACAGTACACTATATCTCTCCTCATCTTTATTCATAACTCCATTGTTCTACCAGTACACGTTTCGAGAGATAGTGCGTATTATTGGAAGTAGTACAAGTGTGCGCTAACCAAAATGGTTTAACAGGACATAACATTTTTCTTTTTTCCTTATTTTTCCATTTTGTTATTGAAAACGGAGATTAACTCATTAACACTTTAGCGGACGGTGTCTACAAAACTGGACGCCTAATTTTTATTCCAAAACTGACAAACGGCATCCAGAAAATTTAATTAAACTTTTCCGTTTATAAAGTACGAGAAAATAAGTCAGTTTTTATTTTCTAATAAATTCGTTTGTAAGTTCTGATATCAGTCCATCATTTCATCATTTTACAAACAGAATTACTCCGCGTCGGGAAGCGTTAAAGACGGTTGGCAAGAAAACTTGCCCTGTAAGGCGATTAAAACATTTAAATTTGAATACCAGTATTTTGTTTTGAAATTTTTACATTATCAGATCTCAAATTTCGAACGATTAAATAAATCAAAATTACAATGTGGAAAAATCTGGTGTCGAAGAATTAAAATAAGTGTAAAAGAGGATCGTCGTTAATGGGTTAAAATGCTCTTACTCTGGACACTACCTTTGAGAACGATTTCATTAATACTAAAATTTCATATTCAGAAATTATGGCTTTAGCACGTCTATGCTTTTACTTGTCGAAATCAGAGGTCCCCGATTAGCAACTGTTTTTTTTTTGTCTGAAATTACGAATAGTATATGTTTACATTATTTAATGAAAGATTTCGTAACAATATAAAGAGAAAATTCTGTTTTCAGAAATGGAGTAACAAATTCACAAAATCTTACTAAAAAAGTAAGACAAGCTTTTAACACCGTGGAAATCATATAAAATCTCTGAAATACAACCTTCCGAGTATTTTTTTTAGATTAACGTATCTAGACACCACCAGGGTTGCCAGTTTGGCCTTTTGTTAATTGCGAAATTCTGAATTCACACCAGAAATTTTAAGTTCAGATTTTTTTTTTATTCAGTGGCAGACAGTTGTGATGACGCACATTAAAAATTTGTCTTTTCGAATTTCTCGTTTGAATTCATAATTTTTTGGATTAAAAAAAAACCAAACTGTTAACACTGGAAACCATTTTTAATAACTCGCTAACCCGCTTTTTCAAGCAGGTTAGCAACACTGGAAGCCGTAGAAAAGAATTATGTCAAAGAAGGGCTGTAGAAGAGAATAAATCTGGAGGCTTCATTCCTTTTTGCGGTACAAATTTTCTGTTTACAAATTTCGGTACTAATAATATTTTCAATTAAATAAAGGGTTACATTGCAGTTTTCTAAATATAAATTTAAACACTTTCTTTTTCGGGAGGTTAAATTACATGCTACAAGTTAAATTTAAAATTCATATAAATTGTGCAAATAAATTAATAAAAATTACTTGCAGGTGCATACATATAACATAAAACTATTAAACCCTTAAATGCCTGATTTTTCAAAAATCATTGTAATAATGTTTTTCGGCTCTCATTTTTTAAATAAATCATGGGAAAAATACTTTAAAAAACATATTTTGTTTTAAGCATGGTTTACGGCTAAAAAACAGTTTCAGGGCTCCCAGATAGTCCGCCAACTGAATACCAATAAATTTTAACAGAAAATTTTAAGGTAGGTTTGCGCTAGAATTAACTTTCAAAGGTGTTTCGGGTGCGATTTGTAAGAAAAATCTAAAATGAAAATTTTTCTAAAAAAATATTTGTATTCGGTTGGCCGACCATTTGGGAACCATGCAGTTTGTTACTAATCAGCAATACTGGTCTTTAATTTGAAAAATAATTTTTCTTGATAAAATTCTATAATATTACACACACAAGAATTTTAGGAACTATAATAAGAAATAAATTTTACTTGCTCACTGTAGAACAAAATAGTGTATTTCGTAAGCTTCCAAACAAAGCAAAAATAACAAGTAGATACAATTGAAAAAATAAATCTATCTTTATTCTTAAACAGAACAAGTGTTGATATCTACATGTTGAAAATCGATTTAATATCATTTTCAGAACGTATTTTTTTGGCAACATTAGGCATTATAGCTTCAATATTATTCTAATAGTATTTTAGAGCCTAAATTGGGTGTGTTACGGAAAAGCAACACCCGACATTTAAGGGTTAAAATACATATAAATAGTACAAATAAATTAACTAAAATTACTTGTAGGTGCATACATATAACATAAAATTATTTAAAATACATTAGTAATAGCTTAAAAATACATTAAAAAATCTGATTAAAAATACAAAACGTTTTTAGCCCCCACACGTTTTCAGACATCAGTGGGCTTTTAAACGTTGTTATTATTTTCTTTGCGCTCATTCGAGAATCGTCTGTAACAGATCATTGTAATTTAACCCTTTGAGGGGCAAGCAATTGCCTTTGTGTAATGTTGAGTTCATACCGAAATTTAAAAAAAAAAAAGAATTTTATCAAAAATAGGACAAGCAATTTTTTTTGCACCAAAGTTTAAAAAGTAAAACGTAATTAAAAGTGTCTGGTGTGAATCTGCATTAAAATTAAATGAGATATAGTATATCCCAACGCCGCTCAAGGGCTTAACACTAGAACGTCTAGCTGGTGTAAATTTGACACCGACCAAATGATTAAAAGTCGACTCGAACCAGAAATTTCTTCATAAAACAAGTTAAATACAAACCACAATAAACTTTGTTAAATAACTAAGTTAAGTAGTTTAAAATAAAAATACTGGTTTGAAATATTTTTAATTAAGGTTGAGTAAAATTTCCGGACGTTCTACTGTTAAACGTTCTACGGCAGATAAGATGACAGGCAAAGGTATTAAAATTTCCAAATATTTGGAGCCCCGAGCTCAAACCTTTCCGCATTCGGATGCATTAAACTTATTGAATTTACCTTTTAAATTTTCTAGGTTAAATTTTTCAATTCTTTTTTCCTTCCGGCCAGGTGTCAGGAAGTGTTCAGTGTTGAAAAAAATTGCAAAAGGACCTCGGGCGGTCACGCAGAACGCCGCGCTCCGCGAACTCTTATGTGGAAGAAAATAATAATAGTCGTGCAATCTTTATATGACAATGCTTTTCTAGATAATTCTGGAATAAGCACAAGGAAAATAATAACAGCCGTAAACCTTTAAATTACAATGATCTCTTCTAGACTATTCTCGAAAAAGCAGAAAGAATCTAATAACAACCTTTAAATGGCCACTGGTGACGGCCATGTGATGGCTGGAAACTTTTTAAAATTTTAATAGCTTTTTTAATATATTTTTAAGATATTTCTAATGTATTTTAAATAATTTTATGTTATATGTATGCACCTGCAAGTATTGGGTCGTTCGGAAAGTCGCGTCCGTTTGGGAAAATCAATTTGTACCGGAAAAATCTGCACTGTAAGTATTCGACATTAGATATCGGAATCAGTATCTAAGAATAAAATGATAGAATTTTACGGTACGAATTGTTTTTCGCAAACGGGAACGACTTTCCGAGTGATCCAATAATTTTAGTGCATTTATTCTTGCTTATTGTATGAATTTTAATTATTTACTCAAGGGGAATTTAGCATTTGCATTTGAATTTTCATTTATGAAGTTAAATTTAGTCAAATAAAATGTCAGTAACTGACTGTTTTCTGATTCTAGAGCAGTATCTCATTAAAAAAAAAAAATCCCTGCCGGCTCGGAACTACAGGCGGAGGTAGATTTCGAAGTTAAGTACTAAAATCACGAACAAAATTTAAATCAAGATTACAGATAAACACGGTTTCTTCACTAAGAATGAGCTCTACAAAACTTAAATCAAGATTAGAGATAAACAAGGTTTCTTCACTAAGAATGAGCTCTAGGGAGCTAAACTTTTTGTGATAATTCTAATATCATGGAAGACGGTAGTATTCCGAGTGACGCAGCCTTAAGCCAAAAATCGTATCGTATCGTATCGTATCGTAGAATTCGTAGATGGCGGAACTCATATATACAGCTAACTCGACATCAAAGAAAACGCGAAAAGCCACCTTTTAATAACTCAGCAGATATAGGTCCTATTGTTCTGAATTTTCTAGAACAGTCTTATATCTGCAGTCTAATCGTATACTGAAATTTTTACATTTCTACGTGCAGTATATTTTGAGATCTAAATAGCCATTTTTAAAGTGAAAACGTTGGTATGGTATAAGAGGAAGTTCCTAATTTGAAAATCTCGAAAACGGTTCTAACGATTATCTTTAAATTGGTATTTCATATAAATCTGATTAAGACGAGGTGAATAACACTATTCTTTTTTCTGGGAAAACTCGTTTTATTTTAAAAATCGTTATTTTAAAAAATCGCTTTTTTTTACTTTTCTCGTCTGTGATTGGTGAATAGGTTTGACGTCACTTCGTGTGTAGGAGGAGTCTTAATCCATCTGCTGTGGGTATAAAATCAGAAACAAAATTTGCAAAGTCATTTTAGGTATTCTAAGTTGAGTTAACAATCTGAATGTAGGCAGTAAATCTTTTTTTTTAATATTAAAATTGTAAATGTTAATTATTATGTGTTTTAAAATATTAAATATATTAAATGAAATTTCGATTGATATTATCTTTCTCTTTTGTTATGAAGAAATTATTATTCCATATTACTGCTTTTTGTCGAAAAAATATTTAGATTCATTTTTAAAAAAGGGGAAATTTTTTTTTAATTATATATATTCAATATAATTGTTATTTATCATTCTTTTTCAATTTTCAAAAAAAATTATTTTTAATTTCTTGTTTATGATCGTGGCTCGAGGTTTTCGACTTGTGACTCAACTCAATCATTGCTATTTCTTATTGCTTTGCATAATTATGAACATGGTATTCTTTGGATTATACTTTATTAGGTGTTTTGTTAATTTATTGTTTGTTTTTTCAATCTGATTTACGATTCCATTTTTAACTTTTCTTTTGATTTACTTAGATTTAATGTGTCCTTTTTTTGTTTTCCGCCGATTTAACCTAACCACGCTATCGTTTTGTAGATATTGCGAACCTTTTATTTTCTCTTGAAAAATCTATTAATGTTTTAATATCCAGCATCAATAATTATTTTTACAATACCTTATGGCTTCATAGTTGAATACCTTCTTCTGAAAAGGGCAACAGAAATTTCTGAAAACTTTTGTTTACATATCGATTACGATAGGAATGTTTCAATATCCAGCAGTAACTTAAACTTTTGTTTTGATTACATATCGAGTAACAAAAAATATGTTCTTGACTCTTTAGAAAATGCAACTAAAATGATAATTTTAACAATTGAATCATTAATAAAAAATTATATGTTAAATTAAGCCTGAAAATTTTAATACTTGGAAAGGCTGAGACATATAAATTTTTAAAGCAGATATCTTCCAATGAATGTTTAATCACAATGTTTTAACTAAAATATCTTTAAATATTAACAAATTTAAACAAAATGAAGTTCTTAATTTTGCCGATCGATTTTTCGCGAAAAAAGGTGCTAAAAAAAATTAAAACTATTTAGCTAGAAAAGATTACAATGTTTCTGATGGGAACAAATAAATGGATTTGTTAATGCTTTCACTAAAGTAAATTTAAAATTCAATGTCAGAATTACAAATTAATTAAATTGTTTATTGTGGGATCCCCATAACTCAAAAAATATTTGAAACTAAGTTATCATTGTTTTTTCAATGTTTGTTGACAGACGGTTGCGATTTGTGTTAAAAACCACCAAAGTGACATTCTCTATGCCCTATCATATGATACATACCAATAGATTTCTAAACAGCTTCCACTTGAAAATCTGAAGACCATTAAGATTACTAAATCAAAAGAAAAGTTCACGAATAATTCCCAATAAGTCAGAATGAATAAATTTCAAAATGCATAATATGTGTAATCCTATTTTAAAAAGCTTTTTTCCAAACTAAGAATTCATTCACATACACTGACAATAAAATTATCAGTGTTTTGGTTGGTGGGAAAACATTTAATGTATTTTATCAGCGCTGTCCAATATGCCATGATTTCGGGGGGGGGGGGGGGAATTATTTTTTTGCCAATGATTTTCTGAGAACATCACTTTTATTTTCAAGAGCAAGGGGTGATTCTGTTCTGAAATTTCAGCCATTCAGTTCTGAAAAAGAAAAAAAAAACATTCCTTCTTAACCTAAAAACCTCATAATTGTTGTGACGATTTGGACGCCATAACACACAGGGTCACGCGACAGTAAAATGGTTAGTACAATAGAAACAGTTATCCCGATCTGCGTTGTGAAAAGATCTAATGGGATAATGTTATTTAATAAATTAGGAGAGAAGAAAATTTTGAAATAAAATTAATTTTGGCAATAACTCAAGGACGACTTATTTAACGTTGAAATGGAAATATCGAACTTGTAGGTTGCATAGAGAAACGTCCAATTCTAATAATTCCAAAATATTAGATACCATAAATTATGAATATTATCTAAAAGGGAACAAGGAAGGAATTCAAAGGAAAGACATATAAGTACACATACATAAACAAACTTTATTTTCATTTATATAAAATTCATAACTCAAATATGATTTTTTATATCATAATAATCTTTTCAAATTATCTACTATTTTATCAGAATATAACATAGTTCCATTCTCATTAGAACAGCAAAACTTTCATCAAAATTATACTTTGTTACTTATTTTCTTTTTATTAATTTATGTTATCTTATGCTTGCCCTTTTTGTTCACAGCACGATCCGATGATGGGGCTTTTGCCAAAATTTTATTTATGGAAAATAATATTCCCGTTATCATTAAAATCTTTATCATAAACAATCATAATATTCAATGACATAAGATTATGTACTTTAGTGGAAATTTAGAAAATTAGTTGCTTAATATTAAATGTACACATCATAAGAAAACATGAAAACAATAGCCACGAATATATATTGAAATAAATATAAGGAATTTCTCACCCAAATAGACTTCGATCTTTTCTGTAATCATCCAAATTATACAGTTCACTCATAGTTCATGGAATCCTAAACACAAGTAAGTTCATCGGGGCATAAAGTTATTTTTTTATATACTAGGGGGCTCTGCCCCCTACGAGCTACGCTCGCAAACCCCCGTTCAGGCACACCAAAATCCAAAAAGCACGCTAATTGCACGCATTTGACCGGCTTTAAAAATATTGAATTAAAATTAAAAAAAAAAAAACAGTAGCGATCTCTCTGTAAACGGGTTTCCATTCGTTTTTCTTGGATTGGGGATTTTTAAAACCAAATCTGTTGCTGTTAAGAGATACAATGGCTGTTTTCGTATTTAATTAAACACATTAGTTATTTGAAAATAAGCTAATGTAAAATGAATTAAGTAAACAGTGTCATTGTCTCCCGGTATTTTTTAGCAGTGCTATAAGATAGTTCTTTTAAATAATTCATTTTAAATGTATCGTTTCAAATCTGACGTAATTTACACCAAACTTTTATTTCTCTTATTAATATTCACGTAAAAATACTTTTGTTGTTAGAAGGAAATATTATTTGCGCTGTCTTCGAATTCACGATAATAGTTGAAAAGATTATCTCAAAATATCTCGCGCAAATATATTTTTCAATTTAAATTGTTTTACCATATTTTTGGGGCATTTTAAATATGACGTAAAATTCAAGTGTAAATATGGTTCTTATGACGTAATTTTCCTGCTTTTAACATGTAACCATTTAATTCTAATTTTAAAGTTTTTTTTCTGTTTGTAATAGTCACGTGTAAATAAATTTTTAATTTGAAGAAATATTTGATATGATAATTTGTTTTGCTGTTTATACAATTGGCAACAGTTTAAATTAATGACATTTTATAAAATTTGTAAAAAACATCTCTCGAAATGCTGAAAATTTGAATTAAAAATAGAAATAAAACCTCAAAAAATGCGTCAAATAAGAAAAATAAATGCAATCTGCGCATTGGGAACTTATAACGTATAAAAGGATCTAAAAATGATTAATTTCTCATGCATAGTTTTTGCTCAAATAAAACTTTTTTAATGGAACGACTTTGTCCAACTTTAGCATTAAATATCTCTTAAAATAATTCTTCGATTTGAAAACTGTCTGCATCAGCGTGTTTATCAAACATTTTTCTATAATACCACCGATTTTCATATTTTTGTATGCAACAGTTTTCTTAATATTAACGATGAAAGGCCATGCTTAAGCATTCAAATTGGATGCGGATCAACCCGGAATATCTACGCAGATGTTCATTGGTCCATTTCCAAGTCAAAACTTTTTTTTATATATAGAAGGATATATAGTTCATGGGGATCTTTCAAAAACCAATTTCACTTTCTTTCGGCACTCTGTGACGCATGAGAATTAGAGCTCCATCTCCACAATGTACACTTTCATAGGCGAAATCTGCTGATGTATCATATCTTCGTTGCATTCGCATCTCATCACTAACCACTGAGCTTACATCTCCAAATCAGGTGAATACTTCTGTAAAACTCTGCATCAGCTAATTTCCCGGACAAAGACTTGTCTGCTCTCAAAGATCTTTGTCAATAGATCATGACAAGGACAGGTCTACTCTCAGCATTAATTTTCATCATCATTTCCTTTTTTCTGCATCAATCATTTTTTGTGACAAAGATTTGTCTGCTTTCAGCATTCATTTCAATCTCTAAATTTAGTATTGTCCTTAAAATTTGCTGCGAAGGAACTTGATGTAAAATTTTGAAGTATCTGGGTCGTCTTAGAGGAAGTCACATCTTAACAAAAATTATAGAACCTCTTGAGGACGAGACACAAGACTTAATAATCTTTTCTCATTCCATCTTCCAAGATCCAATTTTTTTGGGAGGGCTAAATTAACCCAGAGCTGTCGTTCTGATTGGAGGTTACTCCTGGTCCCTTATTGGTACTCTAGACATCCCTATCTATGGGCGTGCCAATTTATTTTTCACTGCATAGCATTAACTTAATTTTTTGCCCCTTGCGTCAGGTTTTTCATGGGAATCACCACCCTTGTTGAGTGTTGTAAAACCATCTTAATTGATAGAAAATTTATGGTTTCAACATCGTAAATTTTCTATTCTTTCGCTATACATTTACTGTCCATGTCTGGCGTCAGCAATGTTCTCTTTATCTGTAATTTCCTATTTTCTGTCTCGTCTTATTTGGGGAGTTTTATTTTAATACACTGTTTTTGCACATATAAATATTTACAATTCGAAATGTTTTATTTTCAATATTAATACAAAATAAATTCACAATTCATATTCCTTATTTTTTTCTAAACATACCAATACCAAACAACATATATATTTTTATTTTTTTCTACGCATTATATAATTATTCATTTTAATATACTTTAATTTTGGAGTATTTTTTATGTTATTTTAATTTATTGTATAAATTAATTACTAAAGAATTATTTTCCGAGAATTCAGTTATTTTTAAATGTTATTGGATCGTGCGAAAATTATTTAATTAGTTAAATTAATAACAAGCCTTGTTGTGTAGATTTCTACACTAATTAGCACCATTAAATTTTTAGTATGTTGTGACGATTTGGACGCCATAACACACAGGGTCACCCGACAGTAAAATGGTTAGTACAATAGAAACAGTTATCCCGATCTGCGTTGTGAAAAGATCTAATGGGGTAATGTTATTTAATAAATTAGGAGAGAAGAAAATTTTGGAATAAAATTAATTTTGGCAATAACTCAAGGACGACTTATTTAACGTTGAAATGGAAATATCGAACTTGTAGGTTGCATAGAGAAACGTCCAATTCTAATAATTCCAAAATATTAGATACCATAAATTATGAATATTATCTAAAAGGGAACAAGGAAGGAATTCAAAGGAAAGACATATAAGTATACATACATAAACAAACTTTATTTTCATTTATATAAAATTCATAACTCAAATATGATTTTTTATATTATAATAATCTTTTCAAATTATCTACTATTTTATCAGAATATAACATAGTTCCATTCTCATTAGAACAGCAAAACTTTCATCAAAATTATACTTTGTTACTTTTTTTTTTTTTATTATTAATTTATGTTATCTTATGCTTGCCCTTTTTGTTCACAGCACGATCCGATGATGGGGCTTTTGCCAAAATTTTATTTATGGAAAATAATATTCCCGTTATCATTAAAATCTTTATCATAAACAATCATAATATTCAATGACATAAGATTATGTACTTTAGTGGAAATTTAGAAAATTAGTTGCTTAATATTAAATGTACACATCATAAGAAAACATGAAAACAATAGCCACGAATATATATTGAAATAAATATAAGGAATTTCTCACCCAAATAGACTTCGATCTTTTCTGTAATCATCCAAATTATACAGTCCACTCATAGATCATGGAATCCTCAAAACAAGTAAGTTCATCGGGGAAGAAGCAATGTAGTGTAGAAATCTACACAACAATAATGGATATTAATTATAAATGAATCGTATGTTTTCTCCTACCGATTGGCAATTTTTGTGTGTTTTTTATGTGACCAATTGACATTTTTTTTTATTTTTCCTCTAACAACCGACTGTCGATTTTTCTTTTTCATCTGCGACTGATTGATGAATTTTGTGATTTTTTTAAGCAGTAGATGGGCAAATTAATCGATATTTTTCTTCATGACTAACTGAAGAATTTCTTGTAACCAACTTGTGAATTTTTTTATTTTTTTTTCCTTCACAAGAGCGATTTAGAAATTTCTCTACATACATTTATAATCTACAGTGATTATAGACGAAATTCATGCATTAATAAGATTCCTGTGGTAAGATTCGTCAAATGGTCGCAGAAAAAGACTAATTTTGTCAAGGGACCGCAGAATAAATGCGAATTTCCTCAAAATGTTACGGAAAATTTCGAATTTCGTAAAAAGTCTGTGAGGCTGTGAAAGTTCAGCTTTTTTTTTTTTTTTTTGCTGAGCCTGTACCATGTCTGATTTTAAATCAACACGACCCGAACCTGCAAAAATAATTTTCAAAATATGAAAAATATTATCAATATTTTGTTTTTGATACACACAAAAACCACATGTATCATATTTTTGATAGTTTATGTAACATACATGTGTTTAAATTGAGAGGTGCCTGTTATTCAAACTTATATAAAAGTTCAAATATATAAAGTTTAGGAATTAAAAAGTGTTTGCTAAATAGAAATGTCTGCCTTTTGAAAGAAAAGCCATTATGGAGATCTTATTGTACATAGGCAGGGGTAGGGAAATGCATCATTTTACTCGCCATTGGCGAGTGAATTTTCTAACAGGGCGAGTGAATTTTTAGGTAGTTTTTGAAAACTGCAAACTATAGAGATATGCCGAAAACTTTTTTTTTTATTAGTTAGCTATATTTTTCAACTTTCCTAATTATTGCGATGTAAACATGGTACTAAGTTGTATTTTATATTAAACTTTCATATCTTGTTTATTTTTTTTTTAATTTATAGGGAAGAAAAATATGAAAATGCATTATAGTAATAGTAACCAACTATTTTTGAGTTGCGTAATTTTGTCATAAAAATTTTCAACTGTAGATTGCATTTTACTGGCTGGTGAAATAAATCCTTGGCTGGTAAGATTTTCTAGAAATTCCCCACCCCTGTACACAGATCTTCAACCTGAAAAAATACTTTGGATATCATTTGAAATTCAGGTCGACCGATTAGAGTCAAAACCCAAACCGAAACAATGAAAGTGAATCCGGCCTGCAACAAAAAATCTACTATTGATCCGATCCGAACCAAGAGTCGGTTCGGGTAAAAGCAAGTAACCCGACCTGATGCAGGACTTTAATGCAGATATCTTTCAGTTAGTGTAGTAAATTGTTTTACATGCTTCCTCAATTAGTGTGTGAAGCACAGAACTGGTTACACTATTTTTTTCCCAGCAAGATGGTGATCATTATTCAGCAATTGGTAAGTTTTCTATTAAATAAATTAACCAGTTTGTAGGTTTAAAGCAATTAAACTGTAATGCAAAATATTTTAATCAAGTCGTGTATTTAAAAAAGTGCTCTATGATAAGTAAGCTGATATAATTAAAGAATTGTTGTAATGCAGATTAAAAATTAAGAGACTTTGTACTGTTTCTTGACTGATTGTTTACATTTTTAAAATGTATACATTAATATGCGAGTGCACATATGTGTGCACCAGTGATTTTTTTTTATTGTGTATTTCCAGAGTGCATGACATCTGGCCGAAAAAGTAGCAAAACTAAACACTGTATGTAGTGTATAAACAAGAAAATTAATCGGCACTGTTTGTTTTTAAGCATTTTGCATATTACAGGTCATCTCTTTAATCATTGTTTATATCAGTGTTGAATTCAGACACTCTTCTCCAGGAGGGATTGCACTTTTTGACCATTGAAAACACAAAATCTCAAATCTTCTGGCGGGGGGGGGGTGTTTCCCCCCCTCCCCCCCCGGGTCACCCCCTGAAATCAACACTGATTTATATTTTAAAAATTTATACTTTAATATGCGAGTACACTTATGTGTGCACAAGTTTTTTTTTTTTTTAATTCGGTATTTGCACAGTTCATGACACCTGGTCGAAACAGTACTCAGTACAATATTACTCAGAAATAAATTAAGAAATATTTTAACTCTCTGAGCGGTTTGAGCATATTTTTCAGTTTCCCAAAAACAACTTTAATCTGTTGTAGACAAAAATATTTTCAGCAGAATTGTATTTCAAGATGTCTATCAAATAAAGGAGCATGAAGTGTATTTTAGAAACAAAAAGGAAAAGAAAATTTTAATTAAAATTATTTTTATAAGCATTTTTATGAAAATGCCGGAACGCCTTCAAGATTCTCGGACGGTTTAATATATATATATATATATATTTTTTCCAATCATAATCAATAAATATAAAGACGATTGATTTACGTTGTGTAATAAAAAAAAATTAGTGTATTTATATATTTCTGCATGTAAGCATTCGCTGTTTTCTGTGGTAAAAATCTGTATGTACTTCAATGCAAATAACTTAAAAGTAGAGCTGGGCGATATATTGATGAAATTGATATAAAATGGTAATTGTGATAACGATATTAAAAAACCTTACAAAACATCATGAATATCATAATCGTGATGTAAACCGTGATTATCGTGGTTCTTCATTAAACCGCAACATTAAGCAGCGCTTCTTCAGCTTCGACCCAGTCTAAACCGTGGTATTAAAAACTGAATCGTCTGTTCCGATTATTATGATACTAACGGAGTGTCTCCTTTCAAGTCTAAACCGTGGCATTAAAAATACCAATTCCTCGGTTTCAGTATTCTTGATATTAACGGTGCGACTTCTGCCAGCCTAAATTGTGATATTAAATACCGACTCCTCGGGTTCCGTGTTCATGATACTAATGGTATGTGATTTCGTTTTGGTGGGTGATAAATATCGTACATGCAGTTTTCTGTGTGATCGCTGACATCAGATGATACATATATATATGTATATATATACATTGATATTGACGGTGTAAGCTGAATCTCTGAGCATATGCGTTTTATGCTTCAGACCATGTTTTTCATTTCATTATGGTATTTAGATTTCAGCGATGTTGATGAATATTTGCTCTTTGTTATTGAACAATGTGTGAATCAGGACGATAAAGAAATGAAATATAACATTTTATTTGCAACAGTGGATTTAATTAGACAAATGAAATAATAATTATATAGCTGGGTCTTCAGGGCCACTTTTCTAACTTTGGCCGAGACCCCTCATGTGGCATATCGTTGGAAAGGCCTGTGACCAATTATTCATGTTATGCACCTCCGGTGACCACCCCCCACTTCCACGTCTGGGGGGCACTTTTCTAAATTTTACCGAGATCCCTCATTTGACATATCGTTGGAAAGGCCTGTTGCCGCTTATTCATGTTATTCCGCTCCAGTGTCCCTCTCCCTATTCCCCCCCCGTGGGAGGGCCATTTTCTAAATTTTGCCCCCCCCCCCTTATGTGACGTATCTTGCAAAGACCTGTGACCGCTTGATCATTTTATGCATTTCCGGTGCTCCGCCCACCACTTTGCTTCCCAAGTGGCACTTTCCTAAATTTTGCCGACACTCATCATGTGACTGTCTATTCATGTTATGCACTTTCAGCATTCCTCTCCCCACTTGTCCCCCCCCCTTGCGGGAGGGCCTTTTTCTAAGTTTTACCGTCACCCCCCATGCGACATATCGTTGCAAAGGCCGGTGACCGCTTAATCATTTTATGGCCTTCCGGTGCCCCGCCCACCACTTTGACACCCCCTGGGGGCACTTTTCTAAATTTTGCTGACACCCATCATGTGACATATCATTGGAAAGGCCTGTGACCGCTTATTCATGTTATTCCGCTTCAGTGTCCCTCTCCCTATTCCCCCCCGTGGGAGGGCCATTTTCTAAATTTTGCCCCCCCCCCCTTATGTGACGTATCTTGCAAAGACTTGTGACCGCTTGATCATTTTATGCATTTCCGGTGCTCCGCCCACCACTTTGCTCCCCAAGGTGGCACTTTCCTAAATTTTGCCGACACTCATCATGTGACTGTTTATTCATGTTATGCACTTTCAGCATTCCTCTCCCCACTTGTCCCCCCCCCTTGCGGGAGGGCCTTTTTCTAAGTTTTACCGTCACCCCTCATGTGACATATCGTTACAAAGGCCTGTGACCGCTTAATCCTTTTATGGCCCTCCGGTGCACCGCTCACCACTTTTCCCCCGTGGGGGGCACTTTCCTAAATTTTGCCGACACCCGTTATGTGACATATCGTTGGAAAGACCTGTGACTGCTTAATCATTTTATGCACTTCCGGTGCTCCGCCCACCACTTTGCTCCCCCCCTCCCCGGGGGGCACTTTCCTAAATCGAGATATCGGAATATGATATAAAGATGCTGATTTATCATGATATTTAATTCTAGACATTGCCCATCCCTACTTAAAAGTGCTTTGCCATCGATCAGCATGATACCGATATATATTGTACAATACATTTTCGTCATTATCTAACATTAGTGCACACAAAATGCATTTGTATACACTACATAGTTTATTATCTACCGATTCTAATAAGGATTTTATGATCGTAGTAGATGTAAATGTATTTTATATGAAATTAGTACCAAATAATGAGAGATTTATTGATGTTGTTATGTCAGTAAATAACATTTTAAAGAGTTAGACTTTTTTGTTTGGTGCCATCAAGTTTTGACGGGTTCCATCTAGTGAATCTTTATGACTTTTTTACTGTTGCTATAGAAATATTTTAGATTATTAATAATTTGTCTCGAATTAGTCATAAAAGGCCAACCCTGCCGCATGACAATTAAAGTTTTTAAAGTGGCAATTAAAAAATCTATCATCTATCGCCAAATAAAATACAGCTTTTTCATCTTTAGTTACGCTTAGCTTTTTTTTTAAATGGTGCAAGGACACGGTATCTAAAATGTCACTAATAATATGCGCATCCATTGTCTGCAATTTTCTATAATCTACGTTGCTTAGCAAAAGTAAATATCACAAATTTCACCTATCAGTTTCTGAAAATTATTGTGAGCTTCAACCATTGATGGCCAATTTGTGCCGAAGTGGAAAAGACCATCACATCAAAAATACCTTTTGTCACAATTTTTGTTGCTGGCAAAAATTATACTAGTATTTTAAAACAGGGTTTTAAGGATTTTATTTTAACTACATGAGGCAAGAATGAAGAGATACTGATAAACTTAAAGCATATGTTTGCTCTACTCATTGGTTAAATCTTCTAGGTGACAATATAACTCCACAAACAATTACAAAACATGTCATTGAAATACAAAAGTACTTTCACAATTACCATGCTGTATATGCTTGGTTAAAAGAATGCAATGATCATTTTACACTACTCTTACCTTGCAACTTTTACTAGAACAGTCACATAACTTGTTTTGAAACTTTTATCAATAACCACAGCCATTATACTAAAATTATTAATGATAACACTATTAACATTTCTTTGAAATTATCAGAGACTATAATCTTTATAATGTTAAAGATCTGCTTTTGCAATTAAAACCAGTTGAAAACACTTTAAATAGTCAGGAATGGGAAATACATAATTTTGCTTGCCACTGGTGAGTACCTTTCCTCGCAGGGCGAGTGGATTTTTAGGCAATCTTTGAAAATACTGCAGGCTATATAAGGTCTGGCAAAAACATTTTTTTAATAGTTGGTTGTATTTTTCAAATTTACTTCGATAGTGCTAAGCTCTATCTTATACTAAACTTTCCTCTGTTGTATATATTTTTTAATAACAATCAATAATTTCTTAGTAACAGTGACTACTATAGTAACAATTTCTTAGTAACAGTGTAAACTATTTTTGCTGTGTGTTTTCTCATTGTTTTTGAACTGTACGTTGTATCTTGCTGGCTCATAAAATAGTTCTTTGTTTGGTAAGATTTTCTGAAAATTCCCCCATCCCTGTAAGTAGTAGTATCAATACAAAAACCCTTAATGGGTTAAAAGTTAGTGATGCAGCACTTTATCTTATGCTCTAAGAATTTTAAATATGGAACTTAAAAATAATGATATCAAATTTTGAGTGACGCTATGCTATTAATTATAATCTCTATATATATTTCATAATTTTATTTTTTTATAATCTCATGTGCAAAAATTATGTTCAATTTAAAAAGATGTATAAAAGTTTAATCATTGATGCTTTATCATTCATATCTCTCATAAATTCAAAGTATGAGTTTAAAAAGATATGGGAACTACTTGCGAATTCACCCGGAGTCCGCCATCTTGTTTCTATGTTGGTCATTTATAATCACTTTATGCTTAATTTAATAACATAACAACAAACATAATATAAACAACAACAAACATAACATAAACAACAAATATAAATAACAAAATAAATAAATCCAAATAAATAAATTTAACATCGGCGATGATCAACAAAGGAACAAGGCGGACTCCGGGCGAATCCGCAAGTAGTACCAAGATATGAATTAAAAGTATTCTATTTTTCATGCACTTTTTCTAAAATATTGGTATTTCATTAAGTTTATTTTGTTTCTAGGAAAATTTAATCCAATTTTATCTATGAAGGTGTACTTTTTTAATCTTTTGATCCTAAACCTCAAAAAAGTAATGATATCAATACAAAAACCCTTAACTGGTTAAAAGTTTGACGCAGCACTTTACTTTATGGCTATATGAATCTGAAATATGGGTCTTACAAATTCTGATATCAAATTTTAAGTGACGCTGTGCTATTAAAATGAATTTATATATATTTAATTTTTCTTTTTTGTTGTATTTATTTTTAATCAGTGATACTTTTTCATTCAAAATACGAGTTTTAAAAGATATGATATCAAAATTAAAGTGACGCTGTGATCTGACTTACATTAGTTAAAAAATTACTTTACACATACTTATGTTTTGTCTTCTGAAATATATTTAGAAATTGAAACATTTTTTTTTTCAATACACTATCAAATATGTCATACATTTTCTCAGCTGATGTTATGTATTAAATGTATTTAATTCAATAAATTCATTTATCTTTTGCGTCACGATATCCAGAACCATCGGTAAAGTTTGTGTAAATGTTTTCTTTGCATCACACTATCTATTTGCATACTATTTACTTAGTTTAGATACTATGACGCAAAATAAACGTTTACACAAGTTTTACGGATGGTTCTGGATATCGTGACGCAAAAGATAAATTAATTTATTGGATTAAATACATTTAATACATAACATCAGCTGAGAAAATGTAGGAAATATTTGATAGAGTATTGAAAAAAAAATGTTTCAATTTCTAAATATATTTCAGAAGACAAAACATAAGTATGTGTAAAGTAATTTTTTAACTAATCTAAGTCAGATCACAGCGTCACTTTAATTTTGATATCATATCTTTTAAAACTCATATTTTGAATGAAAAAGTATCACTGATTAAAAATAAATACAACAAAAAAGAAAAATTAAATACATATAAATTCATTTTAATAGCCCAACGTCACTTAAAATTTGATATTAGAATTTTTAAGACCCATATTTTAGATTCATATAGCCATAAAGTAAAGTGCTGCGTCAAACTTTTAACCCGTTAAGGGTTTTTGTATTGATACACATATTCATCTGTTGAGATCCATTATATTTCGAATATGACGCAATATATATATGTATTTAATTCGTCAAACTATTTATTTCATTTTGAGTTTTCATGCGGAAATCTTGCTCTAGAAAACTTATGACCCAATATTCAATTTGTTTTCAATTCATCAAACTATTTAATTTTTCACGTGAAAATCTTGAAATAGAAAAGCAACTGTTGTGGTGATAATTTTATTGCTTTTTTTTATTGTTGGCAACTACTATGATGAAAATTATTTATTTTTTCCTGTCATTGTTGTGTAAGAGCTGGTTTTATCAGAATCATGTTAAGACCATATTCAAAATTACTAACCCTCTCCATTTCCATTCCCTTGGGCCAATTTTGTCCATTTTCAATCCCCGCCTATATATTAGCCATCTCAAAGTTGTTGGCGAGTTTGAAGACGATCCATGCATAATTGCGACTTTTACCGTGCGGACAAAATTTAGTACATACGTACATACATACATATATATATATATATATATATATATATATGTTATATAAAAAAATTTACTTTTACTATTCATTTAAATTATTCTAAATTGCCGGCCTATTCATTATTTCCTTTTTTTTAATACGCTCTATTATTTATTTCTAATTAAATTCCTATAATTTTAAAACGCGTATCTTAATAATAGATTTATTCCAAAACGTAATCTAAACTTTTAATCCCTTCATTAATTTTTATCGTCTGCCAAACTGTAAAGTTCTGAACGCAGTTACTTATTTTTCGAATGTTTATAAAACCATTTTTACATTTTTATTCTATTTCATCTCATTTTCCCGCCCGCTGGACGTCGGCCTTTTCACATCGAAATCCTTCCATTAGCGGCGTCGGGATTCTTTCCCGTGACGTTTCTTGATCGCTCTCCACTGGCTGAGTGTCTGATCCCAGTTTCACTTCGAAGCTCGTTCGTGATTTTGGTTGGGTTATCCTGAAGTTTCCATTTCAATCGGTTTTCCTCCGGGCAACCTAATAAATAGTTCGAGCATGAGCTCAGAACAAGTATTTTGTGCTGTTTGATTGTTTACATAACCTGTTACCCGGTGTCCTAAGCCATGTAGAATAATCATTTCGTGAATTAACATCTATTCCGCATGAGTAACTAGTTTATGCTCGAGTGGAATGCTTTGATTTCTCATCTTGTGGGAATTGTTTAGTGTTGTTATGTTCTGATGGAATAAACAGTTTCCTATGACTACGTTTCCATGCTTTTAATTGGGAAAACCCCATATTTCTTCATACACCTATTTTCACCACTCACGCGGTCTAACCTGCCTTGTCTTCATCATGAAATAATAAGTGTTAGATTGGGCTCTACAAATATTAACATCGCTCTACAGCTGCTAAATTTTCACAGAGTTGACACCTCCACTAGCAATGCTTGTGCTAAGTGGTAGGATTGCTATCAACATCACCAGCGGCTGATTAAAATGTGGTACGAATCCAGTAATATGTCGTAAAAAGCACGACGTGATATTTCAACTACACCCATTAAATTGTTTCGTAATAAGAAGCCGGCAAAGGATAATGTTTACCTGCTCTACACCACCTTATGAGACCTTCAATTAAAAGTTTCCCTGGGATTGTGAAATCAATCGAAACCTTCGATGACACCTGGTAACCACGATTTGATATTCTGCATTTTACCTTGTATGTACATCTATATAGAAGAAAATCATTTTGTTTTCTTTTAATAAAACTTATAGGAAAGAAAGAAAAGTACGATGTCTGTAAACAACCCAAGATCGTAAGTTTTGAAAAATTTATTATTTATTTATTTGTTTATTTTATATTTCACAATATTTCCTTATTTACATTTAATGTATTACTGTTATTATTTATTAGAAAAGAAAATATTTACATTTGTTATTTTATTTAAAATTTATTTACAGTATTTATTATGATTATACAATGAATCCATGTATTAACGAGTTGTTCCCCTTTTATGTTAATGCGATCGGGATTTGTTAAAAACTCTAGTGATAAAATGAGTGAAAGTGAAGTAAATATCACCTCTTTTGACCCAGGGTAAGATATGGATATACATTCCTGGATGAAACATTTTGGTCAAGCATGCAATTCTGATAAAAAAGATGAAAAATGGAAAATGCAAAATATCTCTAAATTTTTGAAAGGAGAAGCTTTAAAAGTGTTCATTAATGAGTGTCTAGAGTGTACTACTTTCAGTAAGATAGTTGAAATTCTTTCAGAAAAAATTATAAAAGTACAAGTTCCTAGATTTTCTGATTTTGCTTCTATGAAGCTAAATGATCTTAATGAATTAGAGAGTTATTTCAGAAAAAAGGCGTATGAAGAAATATGGGGTTTTCCAAATTAAAAGCATGGAAACGTAGTCATAGGAAACAGTTTATTCAATCAGAACATAACAACACTAAACAATTCCCACAAGATGAGAAATCAGAGCATTCCACTCGAGCATAAACTAGTTACTCATGCGAAATAGATATTAATTCACGAAATGATTATTCAACATGGCTTAGGACACCGGGTAACAGGTTATGTAAACAATCAAACAGCACAAAAAACTTGTTCTGAGCTCATGCTCGAACTATTTATTAGGATGCGCGAGGAAAACCGATTGAAATGGAAACTTCAGGCTAACCCAACCAAAATCACGAACGAGCTTCGAAGTGAACCTGGGATCCGACACTCAGCCAATGGAGAGCGATCAAGAAACGTCATAGGAAAGAATCCCGACGCCGCTAATGGAAGGATTTCGATGTGAAAAGGCCGACGCCTAGCGGGCGGGAAAATGAGATGAAATAGAATAAAAATGTAAAAATGGTTTTATAAACATTCGAAAAATAAGTAACTGCGTTCAGAACTTTACAGTTTGGAAGACGATAAAAATTAATGAAGGGATTAAAAGTTTAGATTACGTTTTGGAATAAATCTATTATTAAGATACGGGTTTTAAAATTATAGGAATTTAACTAGATGTAAATAATAGAGCGTATTAAAAAAAGGAAATAATGAATAGGCCGGCAATTTAGAATAATTTAAATGAATAGTAAAAGTAAAATTTTTTATATAACATATATATATATATATTGAAAAATCCAAATTCATATAATTTAGTACACGAAAAAAAATCTAACAAACTGTAACTAAAACAGTAATTCACAAAACCAAGAGTAACTAAGAAAAAACTAAATATGAAGACAAGTGTCAAGGCTTATGACTTGCTCTGCAGGCTTAAACAAGTTTTACGTGCACAACATTCCCCATCACTTGCCAAGACCAAACAAATAGAAATTGAAAAAATGAAAACCACAAATTAACCCAAAAGCCGTCAAATGAAGTCCGTGAATATCCTCACCGCTAAGCTATTTTCGATAGGAATCATGTATCGATAAATCACCATCATCGAACAATTCCAATGTTTTATTTTGATAGCTTTTTTTCTTGATAAAATTGAGAGTTAAATCATTCAGAAAATGTATTGGGTAATTTTGTTTACTGGCGTTTATGTAAAGGTTAAAAATTTCACCAACCAATTTATCAACATTTGAACACAAATTTGCAATACGATTTAAACCATTTAAATATATATTTCTAAAAATTGAAACATGCACGTTACTATTAAAGTTTAATATTTTTATTGTATCAAAATCAAAATAATTTCTTTTATCATAAATACTATATACTAAAATTCCGTTTATAATTTCCAACTTAACATCCAAGTAGTTGACGGTGCCTTGATTATCCGAAGCACTCTTTAAATTTAAAGTGTCTGGATAACATTTAAATTGATAAATTTCTTTATTGTTATTCAACTCAACCACGAAAACATCATCTATATGCCTGTATATTATCTTTAAGTCTTTTTCCAACAATAAACGGGCTTCATATGTAAACAGATAAATATCTGCAAGGATGGAGCTACAACTGCCCCCCATTGGAATACCTCTCACTTGTTTATATAATTGTTTCCCTTCAAACATGTAATTTTCGTAAACAACAAATTGAAATAAATCGGTGAATAGTTCAATACTGATATCCTTCTCTTTAGATTTCTTGAAAAAGTCCATAACTCTGTACTTCAAATCATCTAAATTTATGCTGTTATACAAATCCTCGAAATCATATGTATACAATCCTGTAATGTTTTTCAGCTTTTATAAACTTTTCATAAGTTCATAGCTATTATTTTTTATTACTATCGAAGAATATTCATTTATAACCTGATCGAAAATCTTTTGTAATATATTCAACAGTTTTTTATTTACACATTCCAGGTAAGAACCAAACCCACAAGTTACGGTTCTAAAAGTGTTCAGTGAACATACATTTTATCAATTTAGATTTATGAGAACCCATTTACTTCAACTAAAATCACTTTAGAGTGATTTATTGTTATAATTTTTATTTAAGAAAACCTTTATTGATATTATCTCTTTAGCAATTAACCATGAATCATCTGAAATGGTGTTATATCCAATTTTGTTTATCATATCAAGATACTTTCATCTCCTCAGTTGTTTAAAAATAATTATTGTGATTTATGGTTGTTGATCAAGGAATCAAGGACACTTCCTGGTTTGAGTGATTGTACATTTGAAGAGGCAGTTGAACTCGAGCATTCAGACTGTACGCAACAGCTCATCTCTTTAGCTGTGATTTCGCAATTTTCGCAGCTGGGTAACAAAATCCCCGGTCCTTGTAAACCGCAAGCGCTCTTTCCTGTGCACATGCAAGAAATTGTAACATGTCAAATCTCAATGTAGTTTTATTTACATCTTGTGTTAATCTACTAATTCTATAAACACACACAGAAACATAACAGCTAGAGGCACCGCTGCGTGATCTTGGATACCTTTTCAAGATTGGATTAATGTACACTCAGCATATATTACTTCAGTGTTCTAAATAGTGTTTTCACCAGTCTTATGTGGAATTGCAACAGACGACGGAGCACCTCGCATCACATTTATTACAGATAAGTACATTTTATCTTATTATTATTATCGGTTTGGCTTTTGTTTTTTACGCAATTCACATCATTATTTGAATAATGAATACCGACTTGGAAGCCGCAAAAAAGGCTGCTAAAGAATTGGAAAAGGCAGCTATAAGTTTACGTGGCAGAGCTAAATCTGCTCTAACAAGGATAAATAACTTCATTAACTCTGACCAAATATTTCAAAAAAATGACTTGTACAATAAATTAGAAAAATTAGAGACAGTTTATTCCGATTTTGATAAATATGATGCTCAATTACCAACTGAAGCATCTGAAATTGAGGAATTTGAAAAGAAACATTATGAAACCAAAGCCAAACTGCAAACGGAACTTGAAAAAGTTACCGTAAATGTGCATGCACCTCAAATAATAAATGATCAGATTCCAGTTGTTGGTTCTACTATTTCTAACAATTTTAAATTGCCCAGGCTCAATATAGAGCAATTTAATGGTGATTTTAAAAACTGGCTATCATTTAAAGATTTATATTTATCATTAGTTCATAACAATGCCAGCATAACTAATATACAGAAGTTTCAGTATTTAAGAGGGTTACTAGGGGAAGAGCCAGCCTCTATTATAAAACATATTCCTATTTCTGAAAACAGTTATTGAGAAGCGTGGGAAAATTGCTGTCGAGATATGATAAGAAAAAACAAATTGTTTCCACTTTAGTTAAAACATTCTTGGACATTCCCCCCATTACTCAAGTAAATGCATTTAGCTTACGCTGTTTATCAGATGTATCAGATGAAGTAATTAGAGGCCTTAAATCAATCGATGAAAAGGCATCTGGCCGTGACTTATGGCTAATTCATATTTTATTACAAAAGGTTGATTCTAAAACAAGGGAGGAATGAGCAAAATTGACCTCAAGCGAAGACTTTCCGTCTTTTGATCAATTTATTCAGTTTATAAATGATAGATGTTCCTCTTTAGAATTGTTTAAAAGTGAAAATGAAGGTTCGCATAAACAAGAGAAACAGTATAGCGTCAATAGATCTTTTTCCAGTGTCATTAGCAAATGTTTATTGTGTAAATTTAATCACTCACTTTACAAGTGTGTTAAATTTAAAGAATTAAGCATCAGGGATAGGAGACAGTTTGTTAAGAAAAACAAGTTATGCAGTAATTGCTTGTCTGACAAGCACACTACCTGGCAATGCAATTCCTCTTACTCTTGTCATAATTGCAAGTTGAAACATCATACTAGTTTATGCGAAAATAAGCTGCAAAATTACGCAATATCAACTTCTCGTTCAAATGAAAAACAGAGCCGCAAAAACAAACCTGATTCAGAGGCCGCACAGTGTGGTATTTTGCTGAAAAACCTGGCCAAAATTATTTAAAATCTTTTGCGCGTTCTATAGCAGATAAAATGTCTTAAGAAAACGAAAAATATTTTAATATGCTTGAAACAACTCACTTTTCGTACAATTTATGCAAATATGTGTAACAAATTAATATCCTACTGACCATCATTCTTTTGATCATAGTCGTCCTCATCATCCTCTTCAGAATCTCTCGAAAACTAGATTCTGGCAATAAAAACTGTAATGCCTCTGCAGAGAATTGTTTATGTTTTGTGGAGTTTTTTCGCATACTAAAACTTAAACAAGAATCAGAACATAATGAACGAAAATTAGCGTTGCGAGTTTCAGCCGTTTCCTCTGATAGCTGCCCGATTGGATGCAATCCTCACTGTTAAAAATTTGCAGCATTCTGGCAGGTCATTTGACCGTTTTTTCCGAAAACGGTTTCACAACCGTAATTTTAACACTATTCTGACCATATTATTGGCCATTTTATGGTCAGAATATAGTTAAATTATGGTTATAAAACCGTTTTTTCAAAAAACAGTCGAATGACCTGCCAGAATGCTGCAAAATGTTTAACAGTGCATGTTGTATAATAGTAGCTCTATGATTCAAGATTTTGTGTAATGTTGTTGACATTGATTGCCAACAATAAAAAATTAGATAATGGTTAGAGGTATCATTCGCAAATTCTTAAAATTTTTTAGTATTTATTTTAGAACCATTAGATAACCATTCTAGAATAGTTTTTAGATAGTGCATTAATTTTATGTCAATTCCTGTAATTTAAGCTGATGTTTCTGGATCTGAGAAAAACTTTCTTGAGATGTTTCCGTTATTGGTGTTTCCGAAACCAATGCCTACCAGTAATCGCATCTCAATTTAAAAATTGTCTTGCATTGATTTTTTTCTTTTATTGACAATCTATCATTATCACTTCTTGCTTGCCATTTTTTTTATTGGAAGCTTCTAAGCAGGATGTAGAATTGACTCGAAAAATCTGATCCTAGACTGGAGTATTGAGAGACCGAATTTTAAAGAATCGGGGTCAATATCTTTAACTATTTTTAACTTATTCAAATCTTTGGATGATTGTTTGCAAATATTACATCGCATCGTGGGATTGGTGCTGGTAATAGCACTGTAAAATTTAGCATCGACAATAGTCAGCATTAATCTGTACTGAACGTGCAGTAAGCCATAAGCTGTGAGTATCTTTGTGTTTATTAAATTTCGTGCCTACTCTTCAATGTATTTTACTTCCTCTTGGATTATGTCATTATCTTTATGAATAAATCTTATTCGTATAAAACGGCAAAAACGTGGAGATGAAAGTACAATGTTCTGCCACCATACTTTTTGAAATCCATTTATGTACTTATTAATCTCAAATGAACTAAAGAGCTTTGGAAGATGTTTGAGGAGTTTTCAAACTGTTGTTTGAACATTTGTTGCTGGGAGCCGTCACACTCACAACCCCATTTGCAGAGGTACTCTAAATTTTTCAATTCTGCTTCATTTGCTTTGTGAAAACATCTTCTATGTATTTACACAGTCTTTGAGTAGTGTGATCTAAAAGATTTTGAAGTTTTACTTCCGCCATGTTGTCAGTAATGTGGTATCTTTTGAATATAACAAGTAGCTCTCTTTAGCTCGCTATAGAAGTGAGTAGCAAGGACATATATATTTATTAGAAGTTCGGATTATATTATATTGATTGTAAGTGAAATCTGTTGCAACAAACATGGTCAAAGCCTCAGTCAATGATAACGTCAATATACTAAGTTTTGTTGTCTAAACCGAAGAATTCAAAAATTTTCAATATTTTTCCCCTAGTTGGGCTGGCTGTAACATCTTTTATAATTTTTGAGACATCTGAAACTGCATGTCCTGCAGTTCTTTCGCTCATTTGAGCTGCGTGTGTCAATTGTTCGTTGCTTATTTCAGATCTTAATTTTTCTGTTTTACGCCTCTCACTTCGGTCACTACATCTTTAAATTCTTTAGCTGGGCGACTGAGCTTCTCTATTGTCCTTGTAGGAAAATAAAGCATTCGTTTCAGTCATTCATCGTTGTTTTTTTGAAAACATTGTTCAGTGAACCGCGAAAAAGCTCATTTCTGTTTATAAGTATGTTTGAAAGATTTTACTTTGTAACGGAGCAAATGTATTTAATTTTCTGGACATTTCGTAATTTCTATAAGTTTCTTTTCTAGAAACTTCAACTTCTTGTTTATTTTTCTGTGTCACACTACTTTGATTACATCACACATATATTTTCTTGATATTTGTATTGATTTTTGTATATTGAATAAAAAATAATATATGTATATCTAGTACACCTCTTCTTAATAATGTAAAACTCTCTTACCTCGTTAGTGAGTAAAGAACGCCCTTCTTTATGGCTAATCTAAAATATATTATCCAAAATGATAACAGATAATTCACATATTACAAACACTAGGTACAAAACCAAAATGTAACATTATTTACAAAGAATCATTTAGTGCACGTTATCAATGTACGATCAAAAAACATCTTGCTTAAAATAAAAAGAAGGCACGTCTAACCACTTAACTCTTTGAGCTCTGGTAGGTGAATTTCTTCAAAATTCCCAAATGTCACATTGGCACCAATATTTTGAAATAAAAAAATTCGATTTAAAATATAAACTAAAAAAATGCATTAAACTCTTTTCGAATAAATTTGGTCGAATATTCCGGTGTTATTGTGACATTTGGGGATTAAAATTAAGGGGGAAAAAATTAAACCACCAGAGCTCAAAGGGTTAAAAAAAAGGGATTTTTTTCTCTTCAATTTTCAGATTTGTCCTCTGCACACCAAATGGTCACCACTAGGGAGTAAAAAAACTACAGCATATATTAAATCTAAACAGTTAATAAATTTAAAATTTTAATAAAGTAAAAAAACTGTTTTTCAAAAACTTTTTTTGAAATTTTGTTTTACTTATTAAAAAAATGGGGGTCAAATGGGGGTAGATTTTATTTCATATCTTTTAATTAGCCGACATATACTGTATGAAAACACAAGAGTTCTTATTGAACTCAGTTTAACTCCCTTTTAAAATTATAATTTTATCTAAAATATTTAATTTAAAAAAAATGTGTTTTCAACCGTGAATAACATAATGAAGATGCATTATATTTACAAAAATATTTATGTAAAAGGAAGTGTACATCTTCGTCTTTAGAAACCGTAAAAAGTTTCTGAAATTCTACTAAGAATAGTTTTTTAGACGTTCGATAAAAAAATGCATAGATCAGAAGCATAAAAAGAGAAATGCACAAACCATGAATTCCAAGTAAAATACCAGACAACAGAAAAGTCTACAGATCGAAATCAACCCGTTATCATATGGACAGGATAGTGCTCTTATACCAACCAGAAAATGATCAGCTATATACGCGATTTGAAATTTTGACTTTTGGTCATATTTTTCAGCGAAATACCACACTGTGGGCCGGTTCGATTCCGGATGAGAATAAAAAGGAAGTTTCTCCTTCCATAAATGCAGTTCAAACATCTTTCGCACTTTTGCCCACTGCTAGTGTATATATTAATGATTGCATGGGTCAAAAGCACGCTTTAAGAATCATGTGTGATAGTGAATCAGAGTCTACATTTGTTTCTGAATCCTGCATGAAAATGTTAGGAATTAAAAGGAAAAATGCTAGGTTCCCCGTAAAAGGTCTGTCTAACTCAAAGGTCGCAGTAACTAAGGGTTACGTAATGTTTGATCTTACATCAATTTATAATGCAGACACCAAGTTGTCTGTTAAGGCATTTATTTTAGATGATTTAACTGCTCCGTTACCTGCGGAAAAAATACATGAGAAGCATTTTTCTCATTTAAAGAATATAAAGTTAGCGGATCCGCATTTCGGGACACCAAGTAAAATAGATATTATTCTAGGATCTGATTATTTCTTTTCTATTTTGCTTCCTGGTCAAGTAACAGATACTCAGAGCAATTTAATTGCTCAAAATTCAATTTTTGGCTTTCTGGTATCAGGGAAAATGCCACATTCTAGTACATCTCCAAATTCAATACATAATTTACATATTTATGAAGTTAATATTGATAAAGAGTTAAAGCGTTTTTGGGAAGTAGAAGAAGTATTTAATAAGAATACTCAAATGTTGTCACCTGAAGAGCAATATGTTGAATCACATTTTCAGGAAAATTATTCAATTAATTCCGAGGGTCGTTTTGTGGTTAAGTTACCTTTTATTCAATCTAAATCAGAATTAGGTAAATCTAAACCTGCCGCAATTTCTCGCTTGCTTGCTATGGAAAAGAAATTTAGAGAAAAACCAGAATTTGAAAATCAGTACAAAGAGTTTATGTACGAATATGAAGAATTAGATCGCATGGAATTAGTTGCGCAAAATGACATTAATAATTATGAAAACAAACATTACTTTCTTCCTCATCATGTGGTTATTAATTCTTCTAGTATCACTACTAAATTAAGGGTAGTTTTTGACGCTTCATGCAAAACTTCAAGTGGTATTTCCTTGAATTCTATTTTGGGTGTAGGCCCTAAGTTACAACGGGACATTTTCGAAATCTTACTTAATTTTCGATTTCCGAAAATAGTCTTTTCTGTGGATATAGAGAAAATGTACCGCCAGATTTTGGTTGCTGAAGAGGATCAAATTTATCAGCAAATAGTTTGGAGGTCTAATCCTAATGAGGAAATAAAAAATTACAAATTGAAAACTGTCACATATGGTTTAGCGCCAGCATCTTATCTGGCAACTAGATGTATAAAACAAATCGCTCAGGATTATACAAAACATCCTTGCATTTCGCGCATGTTAGAAGAGGATATGTACATGGATGACTTATTATCCGGTACGAATACTGTTAGGGAAGCAATAGAAACTTGCAAAGAAATTACAGATTGTTTAGACGAGCATGGTTTCCACTTGAGGAAGTGGAATTCAAATTCACAGGCATTTCTTAATGAATTTATAGATTCTTCTAGCACTGAATCAAATTTTGAAATCATTCCTAGTGACAACGGAAGCTCCAAAGTTCTAGACTTAAGCTGGAACTCTTCATCAGATAGTTTTATTTTCATAACTGCATTAACATTCACTCCACCTCTTACAAAGAGGCACATTTTAGCCGAGTCTGCACGGATTTTCGACCCGCTAGGTCTAATTTCGCCCTGTACTGTGACTTTAAAGGTATTTTATCAGAAACTTTGGCTTACAAAAGGGGACTGGGACTCTGTTATACCGCAACATCTTACAGAGGAATTGTTACAATTTCAAATTTCCTTTAGAAGACTAAATCAATTGTCTGTTCCTAGATGTGTCACGCTTTCATCCGGTAACCCGTTTGAATTACACGGTTTTTCTGATGCCTCAACATTGGCATATGCTGCCGCAATTTATTGCCGACAAAGTTATAAGGGGAAAATAAACTCTTTCCTCTTAGTTTCTAAAACTAAAGTTGCTCCAATCAAACAGATTTCAGTGCCAAAATTAGAGCTTTGCGGTGCGCACCTACAAGCTAAGCTGTTCCGCTCCGTCATGGAAACATTAAACAGTTACAAGTTCGATATTTTCGCCTGGATGGACTCCAAAGTCGTCCTTTCTTGGCTATCAGCACATCCGCGTAAACGGAAGACTTTTGTCGCGAATAGGGCAGCTCAAATTACCGAAATTCTACCTACAAAGCACTGGAGACATGTACCATCCAAAGAGAACCCCGCAGATATCGCTTCACGCGGTATTGATCCAAAATGTCTTCCAGGTTGTGAATTGTGGTTGAAGGGGCCAAGTTGACTAACTTTAGACCCATCCAATTGGCCCAAAGACGACTCAAATGTTGAGGAACTTGATGATCAAATCAAAGCCGAACAAAGGTCTGATCCAATTTTTTTCCTTTCACGCCCACACATCAAATGATCTATTTGATAATTTGTTTCAAAAGCACTCTTCACTTGCAAAAATTATTCGGATTTTGGCATATTGCCAAAGATTTATCAAAAAATGCAAGAAGTCTAACAAAACAGAAATTTTTTCACCACATCTTACTTACAAAGAAACAAAAGCTGCTGAAGAGAATATTGTTCGTTGGATTCAGAATTCTTACTTTCAGGAGGAATTTAAATGTATCCAAGAACAGAAAGCTTTACCAAAGAAAAGTACGTTACAATCCCTCCACCCGTTTATTGATGATAAGGGTCTGTTACGGGTGGGAGGACGCTTACAAAATTCACAATTACCCTTCAACCACAAACATCCTTTAATCTTGACTTCACAGCATAAATTGGCTGAGTTATTAATACAGCAACAACACATTGCCCATTTAAATACTGCGCCTTCACTGCTATCCCACATCATCAGACAATCTTACTGGATAGTTGGTGGAAAAAAGATCATTAGCAAATACATCAATAGATTTTTAAAATGCTACAGATATAAAAGGTCCATTGCAACCCCTCAACTAATGGGGAATTTGCCACAGAATCGAGTAACCCTGGAACGTCCATTTTTCTCCAGCGGTGTCGATTACGCAGGCCCTATATCCATTAAATTTAGTAAGGGTCGGGGTGCAAAAACATCTAAGGGCTATATAGCTTTGTTTATTTGTTTGGCTACAAAAGCGGTGCATATTGAAGCTGTGAGTGATATGACAGCTGAGGCATTTATCGCCGCCCTTCGACGTTTTAGTGCAAGGCGAGGCACCCCACGGCATCTTTACAGCGACAATGGCACCAATTTTGTCGGTGCATCCAGAAAGTTGGACAAAATTTATGAATTGTGGCGTTCATTTACAGATAATGAAATTATGTCACATTATCAAGTTGAAAACTCTCTAGAATGGCATTTCATCCCTCCTTCTGCCCCTCATTTTGGCGGGATTTGGGAGGCTGCGATAAAATCAACAAAGTATCACATCAAGCGAGTCATAGGAGAGACATTGCTCACTTTCGAAGAGCTAACCACGTTACTCACCCAGATAGAAGCCTTGCTCAACTCGCGGCCGCTTATACATTTAAACGATAATGATACTGACTCAATAAATGTTCTCACTCCCTCACATTTTCTTACAGGGGATGTTTCGCATTCTATGCCCGATGAGTCAGCAACCCCGACAACGAATCTAAAGAAACGATGGGAGCTGCTCCAAGACATGAAAGCCGGCTTCTCCAAACGTTGGACCAGAGAATACTTGGCCTCGCTGCAACCCAGATCTAAGTGGAAGATCGCCACGCCTAACATCGAGGTGGGCCAAGTAGTGTTATTAACGGACGCAAATCAACCGCCTGGAACTCGGCTGTTGGGTCGTAATCCGGAGGTCCACCCAGGCAGTGATGGACTCAACCGAGTGGTGACTGTGCAAAGCGGGTCTTCATTCTTCAAACGCCCGGTGCACAAGCTGGCATTACTCCCTCAGTATCAGGACTAAAGCCCTGATAGGGGGGGAGCATGTTCAGTGAACATACATTTTATCAATTTAGATTTATGAGAACCCATTTACTTCAACTAAAATCACTCTAGAGTGATTTATTGTTATAACTTTGATTTAAGAAAACCTTTATTGATATTATCTCTTTAGCAATTAGCCATGAATCATCTGAAATGGTGTTATATCCAATTTTGTTTATCATATCAAGATACTTTCATCTCCTCAGTTGTTTAAAAATAATTATTGTGATTTATGGTTGTTGATAAAAGAATCAAGGACACTTGAAAGTTTGAGTGATTGTACATTTGAAGAGGCAGTTGAACTCGAGCATTCAGACTGTACGCAACAGCTCATCTCTTTAGCTGTGATTTCGCAATTTTCGCAGCTGGGTAACAAAATCCCCGGTCCTTGTAACCTACAAGCGTCCTTGTAAACTCCAAGCGCTCTTTCCTGTGCACATGCAAGAAATTGTTACATGTCAAATCTCAATATAGTTTTATTTACATCTTGTGTTAATCTACTAATTCTATAAACACACACAGAAACATAACAGTCATGTTCAGTGAACATACATTTTATCAATTTAGATTTATGAGAACCCATTTACTTCAACTAAAATCACTTTAGAGTGATTTATTGTTATAACTTTTATTTATTTAAGAAAACCCTTATTGATATTATCTCTTTAGCAATTAACCATGAATCATCTGAAATGGTGTTATTTCCAATTTTGTTTATCATATCAAGATACTTTCATCTCCTCAGTTGTTTAAAAATAATTATTGTGATTTATGGTTGTTGATCAAGAAATCAAGGACACTTCCTGGTTTGAGTGATTGTACATTTGAAGAGGCAGTTGAACTCGAGCATTCAGACTGTACGCAACAGCTCATCTCTCTAGCTGTGATTTCGCAATTTTCGCAGCCGGGTAACAAAATCCCCGGTCCTTGTAACCTGCAAGCGTCCTTGTAAACTCCAAGCGCTCTTTCCTGTGCACATGCAAGAAATTGTTACATGTCAATTCTTAATATAGTTTTATTTACATCTAGTGTTAATCTACTAATTCTATAAACACACACAGAAACATAAAAGTTGGAGGCACCGCTGCGAGATCTTGGATACTTTTTCAAGATTGGATTAATGTACACTCATTACTTCAGTGTTCTAAATAGTGTTTTCACCAGTTATATGTGGAATTGCAACAGACGACGGAGCACCTCGCATCACATTTATTACAGATAAGTACATTTTGTCTTATTATTATTATCGGTTTGGCTTTTGTTTTTTACGCTATTCACCTCAATCTTTGAATAATGAATACCGACTTGGAAGCCGCAAAAAAGGCTGCTGAAGAATTGGAAAAGGCAGCTATAAATTTACGTGGCAGAGCTAAATCTGCCCTAACAAGGATAAATACTTTCATTAACTCTGACCAAATATTTCAAAAAAATGACTTGTATAATAAATTAGAAAAATTAGAGACAGTTTATTCCGGTTTTGATAAATATGATGCTCAATTACCAACTGAAGCATCTGAAATTGAGGAATTTGAAAAGAATTATTATGAAACCAAAGCCAAACTGCAAACGGAACTTGAAAAAGTTACCGTAAATGTGCATGCACCTCAAATAATAAATGATCAGATTCCAGTTGTTAGTTCTACAATTTCTAACAATTTTAAATTGCCTAGGCTCAATATAGAGCAATTTTATGGTGATTTTAAAAATTGGCTATCATTTAAAGATTTATATTTATCATTAGTTCATAACAATGCCAGCATAACTAATATACAGAAGTTTCAGTATTTAAGAGGGTTACTAGGGGAAGAGCCAGCCTCTATTATAAAACATATTCCTATTTCTGAAAACAGTTATTGAGAAGCGTGGGAAAAATTGCTGTCGAGATATGATAAGAAAAAACAAATTGTTTCCCCTTTAGTTAAAACATTCTTGGAAATTCCCCCCATTACTCAAGTAAATGCATTTAGCTTACGCTGTTTATCAGATGTATCAGATGAAGTAATTAGAGGCCTTAAATCAATCGATGAAAAGGCATCTGGCCGTGACTTATGGCTAATTCATATTTTATTACAAAAGGTTGATTCTAAAACAAGGGAGGAATGGGCAAAATTGACCTCAAGCGAAGACTTTCCGTCTTTTGATCAATTTATCCAGTTTATAAATGATATATGTTCATCCTTAGAATTGTATAAAAGTGAAAATGAAGGTTCGCATAAACAAGAGAAACAGTATAACGTCAATAGATCTTTTTCCAGTGTCATTAGCAAATGTTTATTGTGTAAATTTAATCACTCACTTTACAAGTGTGTTAAATTTAAAGAATTAAGCATCAGGGATAGGAGACAGTTTGTTAAGAAAAACAAGTTATGCAGTAATTGCTTGTCTGACAAGCACACTACCTGGCAATGCAATTCCTCTTACTCTTGTCATAATTGCAAGCTGAAACATCATACTAATTTATGCGAAAATAAGCTGCAAAATTACGCAATATTAACTTCTCGTTCAAATGAAAAACAGAGCCGCAAAAACAAACCTGATTCAGAGACCGGTTCGATTCCGGATGAGAATAAAAAGGAAATTTCTCCTTCCATAAATGCAGTTCAAACATCTTTCGCACTTTTGCCCACTGCTACTGTATATATTAATGATTGCATGTGTCAAAAGCACACTTTAAGAATCATGTGTGATAGTGGATCAGAGTCTACATTTGTTTCTGAATCCTGCATGAAAATGTTAGGAATTAAAAGGAAAAATGCTAGGTTCCCCGTAAAAGGTCTGTCTAACTCAAAGATCGCAGTAACTAAGGGTTACGTAATGTTTGATCTTACATCAATTTATAATGCAGACACCAAGTTGTCTGTTAAGGCATTTATTTTAGATGATTTAACTGCTCCGATACCTGCGGAAAAAATACATGAGAAGCATTTTTCGCATTTAAAGAATATAAACTTAGCGGATCCACATTTCGGGACACCAAGTAAAATAGACATTATTCTAGGATCTGATTATTTCTTTTCTATTTTGATTCCTGGTCAAGTAACAGATACTCAGAGCAATTTAATTGCTCAAAATTCAATTTTTGGCTTTCTGGTATCAGGGAAAATGCCACATTCTAGTACATCTCCAAATTCAATACATAATTTACACATTTATGAAGTTAATATTTATAAAGAGTTAAAGCGTTTTTGGGAAGTAGAAGAAGTATTTAATAAGAATACTCAAATGTTGTCACCTGAAGAGCAATTTGTTGAATCACATTTTCAGGAAAATTATTCAATTAATTCCGAGGGTCGTTTTGTGGTTAAGTTACATTTATTCAATTTAAATCAGAATTAGGTTATTCTAAACCTGCCGCAATTTCTCGCTTGCTTGCTATGGAAAAGAAATTTAAAGAAAAACCAGAATTTGAAAATCAGTACAAAGAGTTTATGTACGAATATGAAGAATTAGATCACATGGAATTAGTTGCACAAAATGACATTAATAATTATGAAAACAAACACTACTTTCTTCCTCATCATGCGCTTATTAAATCTTCTAGTATCACTACTAAATTAAGGGTAGTTTTGGACGCTTCATGCAAAACTTCAAGTGGTATTTCCTTGAATTCTATTTTGGGTGTAGGCCCTAAGTTACAACGGGACATTTTCGAAATCTTACTTAATTTTCGATTTCCGAAAATAGTCTTTTTTGTGGATATAGAGAAAATGTACCGCCAGATTTTGGTTGCTGAAGAGGATCAAATTTATCAGCAAATAGTTTGGAGGTCTAATCCTAATGAGGAAATAAAAAATTACAAATTGAAAACTGTCACATATGGTTTAGCGCCAGCATCTTTTCTGGCAACTAGATGTATAAAACAAATCGCTCTGGATTATACAAAAAATCCTTGCATTTCGCGCATGTTAAAAAGGATATGTACATGGATGACTTATTATCCGGTACGAATACTGTTAGGGAAGCAATAGAAACTTGCAAAGAAATTACAGATTGTTTAGACGCGCATGGTTTCCACTTGAGGAAGTGGAATTCAAATTCACAGGCATTTCTTAATGAATTTATAGATTCTTCTAGCACTGAATCAAATTTTGAAATCATTCCTAGTGACAACGGAAGCTCCAAAGTTCTAGGCTTAAGCTGGAACTCTTCATCCGATAGTTTTATTTTCATAACTGCATTAACACTCACTCCACCTCTTACAAAGAGACACATTTTAGCTGAGTCTGCACGGATTTTGGACGCGCTAGGTCTAATTTCGCCCTGTACTGGGATTTCAAAGGCATTTTATCAGAAACTTTGGCTTACAAAAGGGGACTGGGACTCTGTTATACCGCAACATCTTACAGAAGAATTGTTACAATTTCAAATTTCCTTTAACGGACTAAATCAATTGTCTGTTCCTAGATGTGTCACGCTTTCATCCGGTAACCCGTTTGAATTGCACGGTTTTTCTGATGCCTCAACATTGGCATATGCTGCCGCAATTTATTGCCGACAATGTTATAAGGGGAAAATAAACTCTTTTCTCTTAGTTTCTAAAACTAAAGTTGCTCCAATCAAACAGATTTCAGTGCCAAAATTAGAACTTTGCGGTGCGCACTTACTAGCTAAGCTGTTCCGTTCCGTCATGGAAACATTAAAGAGTTACAAGTTCGATATTTTCGCCTGGACGGACTCCAAAGTCGTCCTTTTTTGGCTATCAGCACATCCGCGTAAATGGAAGACTTTTGTCGCGAATAGGGCAGCTCAAATTACCGAAATTCTACCTACAAAGCACTCGAGACATGTACCATCCAAAGAGAACCCCGCAGATATCGCTTCACGCGGTATTGATCCAAAATGTCTTCCAGGTTGTGATTTGTGGTGGAAGGGGCCAAGTTGGCTAACTTTAGACCCATCCAATTGGCCCAAAGACGACTCAAATGTTGAGGAATTTGATGATCAAATCAAAGCCGAACAAAGGTCTGATCCAATTTTTTCCTTTCACGCCCACACATCAAATGATCTATTTGATAATTTGTTTCAAAGCACTCTTCACTTGCAAAAATTATTCGCATTTTGGCATATTGCCAAAGATTTATCAAAAAATGCAAGAAGTCTAACAAAACAGAATTTTTTTCACCACATCTTACTTACAAAGAAACAAAAGCTGCTGAAGAGAATATTGTTCGTTGGATTCAGAATTCTTACTTTCAGGAAGAATTTAAATGTATCCAAGAACAGAAAGTTTTGCCAAAGAAAAGTACGTTACAATCCTTCCACCCGTTGATTGATGATAAGGGTCTGTTACGGGTGGGAGGACGCTTACAAAATTCACAATTATCCTTCAACCACAAACATCCTTTAATCTTGCCCTCACAGCATAAAATGGCTGAGTTATTAATACAGCAACAACACATTGCCCATTTACATGCTGGGCCTTCACTGCTATCCCACATCATCAGACAATCTTATTGGATAGTTGGTGGAAAAAAAGATCATTAACAAATGCATCAATAGATGTTTAAAATGCTACAGATATAAAAGGTCCATTGCAACCCCTCAACTAATGGGGAATTTGCCACAGCATCGAGTAACCCTGGAACGTCCATTTTTTTCCAGCGGTGTCGATTACGCAGGCCCTATATCTATTAAATTTAGTAAGGGTCGGGGTGCAAAAACAACTAAGGGATATATAGCTTTGTTTATTTGTTTGGCTACAAAAGCTGTGCATATTGAAGCTGTGAGTGATATGACAGCTGAGGCATTTATCGCCGCCCTTCGACGTTTTAGTGCAAGGCGAGGCACCCCACGGCATCTTTACAGAGACAATGGCACCAATTTTGTCGGTGCATCCAGAAAGTTGGACAAAATTTATGAATTGTGGCGTTCATTTACAGATAATGAAATAATGTCACATTATCAAGCTGAAAACTCTCTAGAATGGCATTTCATACCTCCTTCTGCCCCTCATTTTGGCGGGATTTGGGAGGCTGCGATAAAATCAACAAAGTATCACATCAAGCGAGTCATAGGAGAGACATTGCTCACTTTCGAAGAGCTAACCACGTTGCTCACGCAGATAGAAGCCTTGCTCAAGTCGCGGCCGCTTATACAGTTAAACGATAATGATGCTGACTCAATAAATGTTCTCACTCCCTCACATTTTCTTACAGGGGATGTTTTGGATTCTATGCCCGATGAGTCAGCAACCACTACAACCAATCTAAAGAAACGATGGGAGCTGCTCCAAGACATGAAAGCCGGCTTCTCCAAACGTTGGACCAGAGAATACTTGTCCTCGCTGCAACCCAGAGCTAAGTGGAAGATCGCCACGCCTAACATCGAGGTGGGGCAGGTAGTGTTAATAACGGACGCAAATCAACCGCCTGGAACTTGGCCGTTGGGTCGTATTACGGAGGTCCACCCAGGCAGTGATGGACTCAACAGAGTGGTGACTGTGCAACGCGGGTCTTCATTCTTTAAACGCCCGGTGCACAAGTTGGCATTACTCCCTCAGTATCAGGACTAAAGCCCTGATAGGGGGGGAGCAACCCACAAGTTACGGTTCTAAAAGTAATTGGGTTTTTATGGAATTTTGGAATCTTTACAAGATAAGGAAATTCCGCACTATTTTGCTTTGATTTTATTTTTTTATAAAACGCCTTCACTCTGTTTACAATAACGTGTTTAGTAGTTATTAGTACTTGATAATTTCCTTCATTATTGTAGGTTTCCCTTAAAATATCTCCGTATAATTTTTTACATATTATAGCATAGTTGGTAATAACTTTATCCACATACGTAATGATAAAATCATCCTGTAGATTTTTTACTGATTTAATCAAATCTTTGTAAGATTCTCCGAGATACCCTCAAAATCTTTATGGTAAAAGCCTTGAAATTCTTTTAAAATATAGTGCCTCCATTCCTCAAAAACACTTTTTGGTAAACCATATTTATATATTAATTTTTGAATGAAGATATCTATATTATTTGACAAACGTTTTTTAGCTAAACCTCTACTCACGACTCTCCTCAATCTTTATTTTGTACCATACCTCATGTAATTTCTGAGATTTGTGTCTGCCACTATAGTAAGATCCCCGGTAAGAATATGTCCGTAATTTGAGTTAACGTATTTATTATATTCAACTTTATTACAATGACAAATACTGTTCTCAATACAGCTCTGCAAATTCCTAGAGTAACTGTTGTAATTAAATATAACTCTGCCTAATGGTTTATCGTATTTGTAATAATATGTATATATTTAATAATAATTGTATATATTTAATAATATGTATGTTTTTATCCGGCAGGTATTCATTATACTTATTTAAAATTCCCTTAAAATTAGCACCCCTAAGATGATGCCCCATGTAATCCAATACAAAATAAATCTTATTCTCTTCTCTTTCTCTCTCTCTCTCTCTCCCCCGAAAAGTCAGGAAACGGTCGAATAACTCAAGAAATACAAAGCAGATTGAAAAACGAAAATATACGTGTTAAATATTTTTAAAAAAGCTACTAGGTGATACTAAATTTGACTCTCGCAACCGACCCCCCGGGGGTCAGAGGGGGTTCAACTTTGAAATCTTGAATGACAACCCCCATTTTTTATTGCAGATTCGGATTCTACGGGCGAAAATACGTAACTTTTGTATTTAACATTTTTTTTCTAATGTTCTTTGATCACGGTGTAATCGAGCAAATAAAACAGATACATATTTTGGCTTTCCCAACCAGGTTTTGACCTCTCGAAATCTGATTGGACAGAACTTTATCGTCAAAGTAGCCGTCTTTTGCGAGAATAGTGTTTCTCGAAACCCATCAGCGGTGGTTATTTCGATGACGCTTTACATGCTTTTTCCATAAAAATTAATAGAAATATATTAAATTAGTACTGTATTTGCATATTTTTTTATCCAGTCAATCATTTCAAAATAATAACCTGCGTATTTTGATTTTTTTAACGTGTTACCTTATACACCTTCCCTCCCGGACAGAAAAAGGATATTGTTCATTATTTGGGGGCGGAGTGTGTAGATATTCTGCGTTTTGATGGCTTCTGCTGTTTTTTAGGTGCGTTCGTAATTATATAAATACGTAGCACCTATAGTCGTCGTTCAGTCCGTCCGTCTGTCCGTCTGTCCGTCCGTCTGTCCGTCCGTCTGTCCGTCCGTCTGTCCGCATGTAACAGAGCAAAAACTACCCAACCGAATAGTCTGAAATTTCAAATATGTGATTGTTGCAAAATTTTGTCGAGCCATTTCAAATTTTATGAAAATCGGATGTATAGTTTAATTACAGGGACAGTCAAAAGTTTTTCTTTACATTACGGCCAATGGGAAAAATTATTGCAAGTGGATTTTAATGATATTAGAGCCTTCCGAATGATCTGAAATTTTAAAGATATAATTGTTGCAAAATTTTGTCGAGCCATTTCAAATTTTAGGAAAATCGGACGTATAGTTTAATTACAGGGACAGTCAAAAGTTTTTCTTTACATTACGGCCAATGGGAAAAATTATTGCAAGTGGATTTTAATGGTATTAGAGCCTTCCGAATGATCTGAAATTTTAAACATATAATTGTTGCAAAATTTTGTCGAGCCATTTCAAATTTTATGAAAATCGGATGTATAGTTTAATTACAGGGACAGTCAAAAGTTTTTCTTTACATTACGGCCAATGGGAAAAATTATTGCAAGTGGATTTTAATGATATTAGAGCCTTCCGAATGATCTGAAATTTTAAAGATATAATTGTTGCAAAATTTTGTCGAGCCATTTCAAATTTTAGGAAAATCGGACGTATAGTTTAATTACAGGGACAGTCAAAAAATTTCTTTACATTACGGCCAATGGGAAAAATTATTTCAAGTGGATTTTAATGGTATTAGAGCCTTCCGAATGATCTGAAATTTTAAAGATATAATTGTTGCAAAAGTTTGTCGAGCCATTTCAAATTTTAGGAAAATCGGACGTATAGTTTAATTACAGGGACAGTCAAAAAATTTCTTTACATTACGGCCAATGGAAAAAATTATTTCAAGTGGATTTTAATGGTATTAGAGCCTTCCGAATGATCTGAAATTTTAAAGATATAATTGTTGCAAAATTTTGTCAAGCCATTTCAAATTTTAGGAAAATCGGATGTATAGTTTAATTACAGGGGCAGCCAAAATTTTTTCTTTACATTACGGCCAATGGGAAAAATTATTGCAAGTGCATTTTAATGATATTACAGCCTTCCGAATGGTCTGAAATTTTAAAGATATAATTGTTGCAAAATTTTGTTGAGCTATTTCAAATTTTAGGAAAATCGGATGTATAGTTTAATTACAGGGACAGTCAAAAGTGTTCCGAAAAAAATTATTGGAAGTGCATTTTAATGATGTATCAGACTATGCACGTTATGAAGTGCAAAAAATTATACATTCAGTACAATATGGGGTGCAAAAAAATAATTTTAAAACTAGTTATAGTACGAACGCACCTCATTTGCCACGTTTGACGAGCAATTTCCAACTTGTTTTAATATCATCTAATTCCGGAGGCTGGTGTTGGTGCACAGTTTTTAAAAATTATTACTATAGAACAAAATATAGGACAAAATATTTTTAAAAAAAGATATAAAAACTTTTTATGCTGCCTGAGCAAAGGATGGAGAAGTAGCGTAAATTTCTGTGGGGGTGTAGTTATATATTTTGATGATTGATTAGTTACTGTAACTCCAATATATCAAGTCGGACTTCAATAATTCTTATAAATGTAATAATTTATTGCAATTTAAAATATTTTTCAATTTAACATTTTTTTTCATAATTTTAAAATTAATAATTTTAAACAATTGAAAATTTTTGATCTTTTAAACTTTTTCATTTAAAAAATAATTAAACTCTTTAACCTCTCTTGATTATTTCTGGGGAAGACGAAGCTTTAATTTTCATAGGGGAAGGATGATATAGAAAATTGTTTAATTATTTATAAATTATAACAATAACATATCAAATGTGACAAAATACAGGGTGTCCGAAAAGTTTGGAAACGGTCGAATAACTCAAGAAATCCATATAAGATTGAAACACAAAAAAATACGTGTTAAATATTTTTTTAAAAGCTATTCCGTGATACGAAAGTTGACACCCCACCACGACCACCAGGGGGTCAGAGGCGTTCCAACTTTAAAATTGTAAATGATAATCCCCATTTTTTATTTCAGATTCCTATTCTGCGGGGGAAAATGCGCAACTTTTGCTTTTACCTTTTTTTTTTTCGAATCTTTGTAGATGACGGTGTAATCGAGCAAAATGTGTCAGATACATATTTTGTTTTCTCAACCATATTTTGTAATCACGAAATGTGATGGGCCAAAGCTTTTGTTCCCAAAGTGGGTCGCCTTAGCTGGAATTGTGTTTGTCAAAAACTATCAATGGAGGTAGCTTCGATGGCAAAAGTGCTTTATATGCTTTTGCAATGCAAATTAACAGAAATATATTGAATTAGATTTCTATTATTGTGTTTTTATTTTATCCATTCAGTCCATTCTAATCAATTAACCTGCGTTTTATTTTTTAATATTTTGATATGTAAACATACACCTCCTCTTCCGAACAGAAAAAAAGATAATATTCGTTATTTGGTAGAGGTAGGCGTGTATATTCGGCATTTCGAAGGCTTCTACTGTTTTTTTCTTCTTTTATACTCTAAATCGTGGTCAGGAGGTGGGTGTATGATATTTTTTTACTATTACTATATAGTAACATATAGGACAAAATAAAAAGAAGTACATATAATTTTTTGTATGCGGGCTGAGCAAAGAATGGGGAAGTTGCGTAAAATTTAGGTGGTGGTCGGATTGGAGATTTAGAGCATTGATTAGTTACTGCAACAAGAAAAAAACAAGCAGGGCAAAAATATTTTCTGTAATTCTAATAAATATAATAATGTTTTGTAAATTAGTATATATTTTTTTTCAATTTAACATTTTTCTTTCATAAATTTAAGCAACAGAAAAATTTTGATATTTGAAAATTTTTAATTTAAAAAGTAATTTAACTCTTTAAATCTGTCGGGATTTGTGAGGCACATATATTCATCGTCAAAAGGTGCCTGTGTAATTTGTTTTGGGCACCATTAATAAATGAATAATATTATTTAAATTTTTAATTAAAGGATTTTTTGGTATTTCACAAGTAAAGGGGACAGTTGAAAAAACACGGTGTATTCCAAATAAAATTTTTGTACACGATGCGTTCTCGAAAGGGTTAACGTGTAATGATTATTTACTGGGGTAGACGACATGTTAATTTTCATAACAGAAGGATAATGTAGAAAATTGTTCGTTTATTATTACAATGAAATAACTTATGTGACAAAAAATATAATGTAAAACATAATTGGCAGAACAAATTAAAAACAGATAAGTTTATTTTCTTCATTTTTTAAGCTCTAGAAGAGGTATTTATTAATATATTTCATTCAGTTAGTTCTACGTTCTTATGTTTTTTTTTATAAAAAATAAGTTAAACCAATTGAACAATTAAAAAAAAATCAAACAATATGATACATAAAGCCCCTTAAAAACTTAGGTTCCGTTAAAAAGAAATCTAAATAAATTTTAAACTTTTTTTTTCCTTTTTAAGTTGCAAATATTTGTATTGCAGATTTTGTATTATGCCTATGATGAGCGTGTACAAAATGATAAGGCACATGTAAAATAAAAAAAAAAAAACATTTTTAAAAGTCTAAGATTTATTTCGATTTAATCTGAAGGGAAATTTTAGGGATTTTTAGGGTATTTAAATTATCATATTCTTTATTTTTTTTTAAATGTTTATTGATTTAACACTTACCGGCTCGGAGTAATTCTGTTTATAAACTGATGAAGTAATAGACTGACATCAGCATTTATAAACGAGTTTATTGGAAAATACAAACTTTCTTATTTTCAAGTACATTATAAATGGAAAATTTTAATTAAATATTCTGGGTGCCAGTAAAATAAAAATTATGAGTCCTTTTTTAAGGACACTGTCCGCAAAAGCTCTAACTTATTTGTTACAAAACTTTAACATTAAACATCGAAGTAACAAATGAAATATATGAATAAAAGTCCCTTCTCGGGCTTAAAAAATGTAGGAAAAAACTGATTTGTTTTTAATTTCTTCTGCAAATAACTTTTTTGTTTATGTATTTTTTCACATTTGTTATATTATTGTAATAATTAATAAATAATTAAACACTTTTCTACATTATTCTTCCCCCATGAAAATTAAAACGTCTTCTCCCCCAGGAAATAATCAACAGTGCTTAAAGAGTTAAATTATATATTTAAATCAAAAGTTTAAAAGATCAAAAATTTTTCAATTGTTTAAAATTATTGGGTCGTTCGGAAAGTCGTGCCCGTTTGGAAAAATCAATTTGTACCGGTAAATTCTACCATTTAATAATTAGACATTGATTCCTATATCTAATGTCTAATAATTACTGGGCATGATTTTCCGATGCAAATTGATTTTTCTAAACGGACACGACTTCCCGAACAACACAATAACAAATTTAAAATTAGGAAAAAAAATGTTAAAATGGAAAAAAAATATATTAATTTACAAAAAAGTATTACATTTATTAGAATTTTTGAATGTTTTCTGCCCTACTTGCTAGTCAGTAGTTGCAGTAACTAATCAATCCTCAAAACCTATAATCCCACCCTCCTCCACCTGAAATTTACGCTACTTCCCATCCTTTGATCAGCCAGCACAAAAAAAGATTTTATATGTTTGTTTGTTTTTTTTTTCTCCTTTATGTTATTCTATAGTAATAATTTTTTAAAAACTTATACACTCCCATCCGGCCCCGAATTACGTGATGTTTTTGACAGCAGAAGGCATCGAAACACAGAATATCAACACACTCCGCCCCCAAATAATCAATACTATCATTTTTCTGTACGGGAGAGGAGGCGCTCATTTACTCGTTAAAATATCAAAATATGCAGTTTATTATTTAAAAAAGTTCGACTTGATAAAAAAACATACAAATAGAAAACTAATTCAATATATTTCTATTAATTTTTATGGAAAAAGCATAAAAAGCGCCTTGAAAACAATCTCCACTGATGGTTTTTGAGAAACAGTATTTCCGCAAAAGACGCCAACTTTGACGTTAAAAGTTTTGGCCAATCAGATTTTGAGATGTCAAAACCTGGTTGGGAAAACCAAAATATGTATCTGTTTTATTTGCTGATTTACACCGTGATCAACGAGGATTAGAAAAAAAATGTGAAATACAAAAGTTACGTATTTTTGTCCGTAGAAACCGAATCTGCAATAAAAAATGGGGGTTATCATTTAAAATTTCAAAGTTGGACCCCCTCTGACCCCCGGGGGGTCGGTTGCGGGTTTCAAATTTGGCATCACTGAGTAGCTTTTTAAAAAATATTTAACATGTATATTTTCGTTTTTCAATCTGCTTTGTATTTCTCGAGTTATTCGACCGTTTCCAGACTTTTCGGACACCCTGTATATATATATATATATATATATATATATGTATATATATACTAGCAAACCCCGCGGTTTTGCTCGCGTAATAGTTGAAATATGCCACGTCATATTTGCATGACTATTTTTTATTAGAAGAACACTTTTTCGAATAATTCAAAAATTACAAATTAAGCCACAGTTTGACTAAACTTCATTATAAAAGAGCAATAGACAGAAATGAGATTTTAATTAATAAGAAGAACTAACACTAATTCCAAATAAATGACAATTTAGAAAGTATTTTGAGACTTTTATGCTCATTTCATACTCTCATTTCAGTATTCATTTGAAGTTTTGAATTTTTTAGAAACCATCTTAACACATTTACATCTTAAAATTAACCATCATGTCAAATTCCAAGCTTCTTGTCTGTCCTTTCTGGTGTTAGTGGCACCAACATAAAATGCCGAAATAGAGTTGAAATAGAATGTCTCGAAAAATGTTGAAACAGAGACTGTCACCATTATTTTGCCAACAACATTAACCTTGAAAGCGGTTGGTATTTCCTAATATTCTATAGATAACGGAATTTAGATGTTTTTAAAGGCTTTCTTATTATTCCTGCCAACCAGGTGGTAGTGACACCGGCATAAAATATAGCCCGTATAGGATCAGATATATCACTCTTGATTCGCAACCAATAACTTCTGTAATCGGTTTTTTATTTACAGGGATTCCATAGAAATCGTAATTTAGGACTCTTTTAGAATGCTTTTCCATCCTTCCCTTCGCTTCAACCCTTTTTAATTTTGAATTTATTTTTGACTGTTCTTAAAGGACATTTATATTTTAAATGTAGCTACCGTGCTATATTTAAAGTTTCTAGCCTCTTAAGTACCGCAGAAATTGCAATTTAGAAAGTTTTTTACTCCTGCAACCCTCTAGGGGCTTTGGCACCGACATAAAATATAGCTTATATTTGAGCAGGTTCTATCACCATCAATTTGCAACCATTATGTTTGAAATCAGTTTCGCATTTCATACGATTGCATAAAAAATCGTAATTTAGAACGCTTACAGAACGCGTGTCACTCACTTCATCCTTTTAAATTTGGAATTTTCTTGTGACAATTCTTAGAAAATATCTGCATCTTTGAAGTAATTACCATTCCAAAACTAAAATGTTAGACCCCCTCTGTAACACAAAAAAACGCAATTTAGAACATTTTTTGCACCTGTAACTCCCAGGTGGTAGTGACAACAACGTAAAATATAGGCTATGTTGGAGCGGGGACTGTCACCATCAATTTGAAACCATTACTTCTGAATTGGGTTGATATTTCCTGAGATTGCGTAGAAATTGCTATTTAGAACAATTTTAGAAAGTTTTTCGTTTATTTTCACCCCATTTAAATTTCAATATTTTAAGGAACTCTTCTCAGAGAGCATTTACATCTCATAAGTAATGTATATCATACTTATGTGTAACTTATCATACTTATCATACTTATCATACTTATGTGTATACTTTAATGTGTAACATCTCATAAGTATAAGCCAAATTTTAAGTTTCTAGCCCCTTCAGTATCACAAAAATCACAATTTTGAACGTTTTTTAAAATGCACCCCCTTTGGGGGTAATGGCACCGGCATAAAATGTAGCCTATGTTGGAGCAAAGGTTGTCACCATCATTTTGACTTCATTGTTTTTTAAATCGGTTTGGTACTTCTTGAGATCGAGTAAAAATCGCCATTTAGAACGTTTTTTAGAACGCCTTTTGCGCAATTTCACCTTTTTTTTAAATTTCGAATTTTTTAAGAAATGTTCTTATTTATATCTAATAAGTAACTACCATGCCAAATTCCATGTATCTGGGCCCTTTAGTAACACAAAAATCGTAATTTCGAACATTTTTTTGCTCCTGCACCCCTTTTAAGGGTAGTGACACCGACATAAAATGTAGCCTATGTTGGAGCAAGAGTTATCACCATCATTTAGACACCATTATTTTCTAAATCGGTTTTGTACTTCTTGAGATTGCGTAAAAATCGTCATTTAGAACGTTTTTTAGAACGCCTTTTGCACATTTTGACCCCTTTTAAATTTCGATTTTTTTTTAAAGAAATGTCCTTAGAGATCATTTATATCTAATAAGTAACTACCATGCCAAAATCTATGTATCTGGGCCCTTCAGTAACACAAAAATCACGATTTCGAACGTTTTTTTTGCTCCTGCACCCCTTTTAAGGGTAGTGGCACCGACATAAAATGTAGCCTATGTTGGAGTAAGGGTTGTCACCATCGATTCGACACCATTATTTTTTTAGTCAGTTTGGTACTTCCTGAAATTGCGTAAAAATCGCCATTTAGAACGTTTTTTAGAACGCTTTTCACGCATTTTCACCCCTTTTTAATTTCGATTTTTTAAAGAATTGTATCATTAGTATCTTATAAGTAACTAGCATTCCAAATTTCATGTTTCTAGGCTCTTCTGGAACACAAAAATCGTATTTTTAGAACGTTTTTTGCTCCTGCACCCCCTTTTGGGCAGTGGCACAGACATAAGAAATAGCCTATGTTCTAAGTTCTACAAACACCATCATTTTGATATTATTACTTTTGGAATCGGTTTGGAAGTTCCAGAGCTTACCTCCTACAAATAAACAATTTTTACCTCTTTATAATATTAGTATAGATTAGTATAGATAAACTCTTTAGATGGGGGGTGGTTTTGGGTTCCTGGGATCATATAATGAAAAGTTATGAAGGAATTTTTTAAAAGTCGCTCCATGGTAACGACTACAATAGGTAGTATTTCTTACGAAATCTACCTAATATGTTTAAATCGACAATGTTTAGTAAAAGATTAAAAATATTAATACGCAAACGAAATTGCAGGGTTCTTACTTTGCTCAATGATTTAATAACGCTGTTTTAAGAAAATAAATTTCTTTTTTAAATTCTTTTGCAAATTTGTAGAAACCCCGTAAGGCATGGTGACGTCACGTCAACGTCGTTGTGAAGTCACGCTGTGACATTGTGACCGTTCGAGGCTAACGAAAATGACAGGCTACCGCGGTGGGTCCGATTCTTCTTTTTTTACACACCGCTGGAGTCAGGTGATGCTCTTTTCGCACACCTTCATCGGTGCATTCGAGCATCACGTGACTCCAGCGGTCTGTAAAAAAAGAAGAATCGGACCCACCGCGGTAGTCTGTCTTTCTCGTTAGCCTCGGTGACCGTCGGTGTGACGTCACGTGACGTCGATGTGAAGTCAATGTGACTAGAATGTGAGTCGTTATTGCCGTTTTAGAGCTCCTTTGTGACGTCTCATTGTGACGACTTTGTGAAGTCACGGTGTGACAAATTTGTGAAGAGTGTGTCATTTGTGATTATTTTGGTATTAATTTTGTGACGAATTTGTGACGAATGTGACAATGCTTTAAAGTCACATTGCATCAATTTGTGAAATATGTGTCATTTGTGACGAACTTGTCTTTAACACTGTGATGATTCTGTGACGACAGCGACACTGCTTTGAAGTCACATTGTGACAATTTTGTGAAAATTGTGTGATTTGTGACGATTTTGTCATTAACGTTGTGACGAATATGTGACTCTAGTGGCAATGTTGTGAAGTTACACTATGAAATACTTGTACAATTGTAAACACGTATGCATGTCATACATAGTCATAATTATGCATGCTGTAAAATCATTTACATCTATAACGTTAGTATACTTCGGCGATACATCGCAATTAAAACTTTGGGGCCGCTATAACAAGGGTATACCAAAAAAATTTTATTAAATCAAAATGCAATGCCCCGCAGACTTCCATTTTTGTTGCACCTTTCTTTCCTATTGCAATAAATGAGAATATTGAAGACAACTGAATGATCGATCTATCACATTTTTTTCAAAATTAGCTATTTGTTAAAAGCATTAAAATTACCAAAGAAACAATTTGTTTAAATTTTAAAATCTTTATCAAAATAAAATTTGTGTTAAAAATATAATATCTTATAATATATACAGTACTTTTTATATTCTTTAAACTATAGAAAATACTGAATGAAATTAATTTATTTCATTTAATACGCATTACAAACTCGAAGTCACCGGTGAAGTTGAATTATTTCGATTACACAACATTTATAATTAAAAAAAAAATGAAAGATAAAAAGAAATGCCGATATTAAGTAATTAAATTTTATAAGTTTTATGATATTGATTACCATAATATATATATATATATATGATTTTAATTCAAACAAGTTGGGGCAGAGAAAATAGGATACTTCTTTGTTATAGAGGCCCCTATAAATTTGATTATGCAAAAATTGCAGTAACGACATTGCTAAGATCATTGTGAAGTTTATGCATGCGTTATATACATATATATATATATATATATACACTAGGAACGCTCATCATGTGCCATATAGTCATTATATACGATTGTTTACGTCTTTTATGCCACATACATGCATTACAAAATTTCCGAAGTACATTTTAGCAATAACAATTTGAAACTACTCAAATGAAAAATACAGCTTTAGTATAGAAAATTAACTGAGTATCACCAGTATCATTATGTTGAGAATTCTAAGAACAATTTCGGCAATAATCGTTAGGTTTGAAGATAGCAACAATAAATAAAATCGTATTTTTAAGCTCACTGTAAAAGTAAGTAAAACTTTTGGGTATGCATAGAACGGTGATACAAAGGGTTAATTTATTTTACACCAGGGTTTGCTTGAAGTAAAATGCATATATAAAACAACTTTTTGATTATTAAAAAGTAACTTTAATAATTGATTGCCAAAATTACATTTTTATTTATGAAATTATATCTTATAAAAATAACGCTTAGTATCTATGATTTTTTAAAACAATAATGCCTTATTGTTTATAAAACAGTAAGGCAACCGCAGCTACTCTATTTTGCGACTAATGTGAAAGATTTCATGTTTTGCCAAAGATCTATCTGGCTGGATATATGTTGCCATGACCACTGTAACTCTGATATTATCATAAATAGTACAAAGAGATTAAAATCTACTACGAAATTTTTAGAATAAAGTCTGGTGAAAGTTTTTTAAATACAGTAGAACGCCGATTATCGGACCTCCAATTAACCGAACTTCCAATTATCCGAACAGCGTATTCTCTCAAAGAATTTTTTTTAAGCGAATTTCTAATTATCCAAATATTTCTCTCTCTAAAAAAGAAAAAAAACCACCTAATTTCCAATTTATTTTTTGTTTAAATTATAATATCTGAAGTTTAGAAAATGATAAAAAGAGAAATAAAAATTAAATAATAAAAATGTAAACAAAAAACAATAATAAAAAAAAATAATTTTTAAGCACTCCAGTACTAACTGTTGCTGTCAGTCCTAAACCTAGATAAAGTATGTAGGTTTTAGTATAGTCAGGAACATCCCTTAAACTGTCTGCCCATTTATCCGAACTTTTGCTTATCCGAACTAGGGTCGGTCCCGACTTGTTCGGATAATCGGCGCTCTACTGTATATATTGTATTATAAATACAAATAATCATATTTATTTTTATATGACACAATAAAACAAAATAATGAACACAGTATCAAATGGTTAACTACTTTTTAATGTAAATAAAGTATAAAAATTGAGAACATAAACACAAAATAGAGCCACACATAGGTTCATTATTATTATTAATATTTTATTTACAAGATTATATTAATTATAAATAAGAAAGCCATTTTGATCACGCTGTTTATAAAGAGTGTATAATATCGATACTGTGAAATTTATCTCGATAAAATCATTCAGGAAATAAAATGATAAAATTATCCAGAAAAAAAAAGTAAATAATAAAAGATGGTTATTACATTTTAGATTCATACCGTTCAAGTATTTTCGTTATTTTTAAAGTAAAATCATATTTAAACTCGTACTGATTGCGTAACTTCTATATTTTCATTTGCCAACAGACTTCTAGTTCACTTTGAAAACATTTCAATAAGAATGTTTAACAACTGAAAAGCTTTCACCCGCTATGACTATTTCTTTATAGATTTTAAAACATTTCTCAGGTTGAATAATACATTAAATAATCATTTTTTTTAATATTACATATCTACGATCTCTTTTAATAGTATACGTTTCCGTTGTGTCTTAATTTTTATAAATTCCTCTTCTGAGCAGATGCAATTTTTTAAAATAAAAACATGCAATGCAAATTGTTTAAGACCATCACTTAATACAAAATTAAAAAATTATGTTTGCCAATAATTTTATTCTATAAAAAGCCTTTTTTAAAAATAATTTAATTATCTTTAAATGTTTATTAATTATATTAATGATTGATTATAATACTTGTCCATATACTTCTATATTTATGAGACCATGCGGTTTTAACCAAATATTTAAATAAGAAAATAAACCACATTAAAATGCAATTTAAATCACTAATTTTAATAATCTGATCAAAGCTGTTGAAAAGGAAGTTAGATATTTTAACAAAATAAAAAATAAATGTAATGAAATATTTGTGTTCTATAACATGTTTATTAGAAGATAATTAAAATCATTGTAATTTAAAAAAAAAAAGCAAACAGGGAAAATAATATTTTAGATATTTCAACAAAATAAAAAATAAATGTAATGAAATATTTATGTTCTACAGAATGTTTATGATAATCTAACTAAAATTGTTGTAATTAAAAAAAGTAAACAGGGAAAATAATATTTTTACATACCTAATTTCATTGACCAACATTGACGATTTTGGTGAACCAATTAAATCCGATAATAAGTACGATAGCAATGACTTGAATCATCTTCAACAAGTCAAAGCTACCGTAATTTTCTCGGGTTTATATTTTGTTAGCTGAACTATCTTGGATCCTGAGAACGTTCTTGTTTCAGTTTTTAAATCCGTGTCAACACGTCTATGCTGTCCAGTGTCCACAGAACTTCCCGCGTTTATTCTAAAAAGCTTCACTGTTACTTTTATCCGTTATTCTGTGGTCGAGTCGTAACAACTGAAATATTGCAGACGATTTTTAAGTTTCGAAGTTCGAAGCAGATGTCTTTCGGTTTTATTTGTTTTACTATACAACAGATTCGGAAGTAAATTAAATGCGTAATAATTTTATCAAATTGTCTCTAATTCAATTTCCTGTTTGAAAATGTTTTATCGTATTTCACCTTTTATTTTTATCAGTTTTATTGAATTGTAAAGTTTCATTTATGTAAATTATAATAATAATATTATCCATAATTAGATTTTACTAGATAAAACATTGCTTAAATTTTCAAAATGTGTACAAATTAATTTAATGGTAATAATGAAGACCCCCTCCTTTTTTTAAAGTAAAATTTGTATCACAGGTAATATATACAAAACATCTTCTTAAAAAATACAACACGATTATCGACAAGAGATGAGTTTTTCTTTGTCAATCTGTCATTTTCTTAATATTCATTTTCTGTAGAATAAAACATCTTGTAAAATAATTTTTAAAGATATATTTTGAAAACAAAAAATGAAATATGAATAATTAATTATGTCATGGGCTTTGCATAAATTTTGTACATTTATTTTATATTCGGGAAATGTGAATTTTATTTTAAACGTCTGAAAGAAGTAGAATTAGAAAAAAATAGTTACTTAAAACAGGGATGAGATTTCAGACTTTTTGCATACCAGTATAATCTTAGAGAAAATGTTGTTCTGTTAAATTGCAAAAATGTTCCGATTAAATAAAATAACATTTTCTCTAAGATTTTACTGTTATGTAAAAAGTCGGAAATCTCATCCTTGTTAAAATAGTGAAAAACTAAGAGGAAAAAAATATGACTTGAATGCAAATTATAAAGCAAGAAATGCATATATGACCAAACTTTGAAGACGCATTCTGCGTACACATTAAAAGCTGCAGACTTAACTGTAATAGAAAGTTTTTAGTTTGAAACCACAGAAATGTTTCGACTACTCTTTGAGAAACTTCTAGTATAACAGATGATCATTTACAAAAATCTTTATAAAAGATAAGTCGAGGTATGTTTACCTAAAACATTTTTTAATAATATGCAATTCGCATAAATAGGAAATCTTTTTGTGTCGCCGATGAATTAATTACATTTTATGTTATACGAAAATAAAGAGTTTTGATTAGAGGCACAGAGGCAACTTGGACCACGGTTTAAAAAAATTAAATCCGGCAGAAAAATATTTTTTACAGTAAATAACATGTTTTTAATAATTTTTGTAATTTTTTGAAGTTTTCTAAGAAGTTCACATCTTAGTCACAATGTGACGTCACTGAGTGATGGCATTTTGGCCACAGATGTGACGTGACCACAGTGACTTACAGTGACGTCACAACGACGTCACTGTGACCATGCATGCTATGAGGGACATACTCCGAAATTTGTTTCTATTGCGAGTTTTTCTGAAACTTACCAAGTATATTATTATTCAGAGTGTTTAAAATATTAACCAATGGGGACACTTAAAAAAAGGTTTAAAACAAAGCAAACAGAAACGAAGGAATAGACTATAATTAGTAAGCTATTAATCTGTGCATTGGCAGCTAAAATATGTATTTAAATGTATATCATTTTTAGGCTCGGTAAAATAGGTTCATAATTATGTTTCTAAAAAAGATTGTTAAAATTTTCGTATTACTCGTATTACTTCATTTCTTGCATTGTATTTAATGTAATTTTATTTTTATTTTTATTTAACTTTTTATCATGTAGTGACTCTTTAACCACATGAATGGGGTGGAGAATGAAGGAATAGGATGGATTTCATAAACATATTTCTTACTCAAAATTTTATTTTTTCTCAATTTTGAATACAATTGAGTAGTAATAATATTTAGTGTTATCAGATACTAAAAGGTATAAGCTTGGATAAAATATTAAAAAAAAATAATAAATTCCCAGATCTTTGGAAATTAGTGATCATTATTTCTCTCTCCTTTATCATGTTCCGGTGATGTGAGGCATTCGTTTAAAGTAGAAGAGAAGATACAGGATGTTTATGCTTGGAGATATATAAAAAATGATTGCATGGTTCAGTTTTATTATTTATTATCTATGTGTGAGTCGAAATTTACATTGGCAAAGTTAAAAACAAATGCAACAATTTTGCCTGTTCATTGGATTTTAATTAAAATTTAACACTTCTTGAGAATTGTAAAATTGTAATTACAATTGTAGAATTGCAAAAAAAAAAAAAAGCAATTCAACCAGGTTTGCCTGTTTGACTTTCATTTTTATTAACGAAATTTAAAATTCAACCTGAATTTTGAAAACAAGAACTTCTACCTCAGGTAATCACGAAATCTCTGTTATTAAATAAAAAAAAGAATAGAATTCTTGATTTCTGGTAGGAAATATGAATTTCTCATTAAAAATGGAGGCCAAACTGGCAACTCTGCAAGAAACTGGACACATTGATTCGTAGTAGTAATCTATTATTCTTTATAAATCATTATTAACTCCTTAACAGGTTTACCAGTACACAGTACGTGCAAAATAGTTTGCTTGTTTCGTTATTAATAGCTTTCCTACACCACTTATTTTAAACTACGATATTAACTTTATTTAAAGGCAGACATAATTCAATTGCATAAGGTGGTGGATATTTTTGTACGATAAAAGTGGTGCACAGTCTCTCCTTTTAGCTTATTGTGGCAAAAAAATAACCTCTTAACCCTTTCAGGGGCAAGGCATTTCTGCTCCATAAAAGTTGAAATATTAATTCACACCGCAATTTACGAACAAATTTATTTGAAATTAATCAAAAGCTTTTCTTCACGTATGTTATAAGATCGAAATTGTACTAAAAAAATACTGATGCCATATGTCAGTTTGGGCATTAAAATTAAGTGTTTGCAGAACTGCAAACGGTGCACCTGAAAGGGTAATGGGCAAAGCGATATAAGTAAGCGTACAAACTTAATACTGGAATCGGGCGTAAATTACACAGTTGCGCAATCTTGCGGACGGGGTGATAATCCACACACGCGGGCTTTTAGTGTGATGCCATATATGACATGATATCTATCATCTGCGCATATTTTCTAAATCTTTAGTAACTTATGGAGCAGAATTTTCATTACCACATTTATTGCAAAATAATGGCGTAGTGAGTGGGGCGTCCAGATGTACTTGACACCACGAACTTTTCTTCGCTTTGTCAGAAATATTTCAGCTATTAATCAAGGTAAAAAAAAAAAAAAAAATTACAATTTTAGTGGTGTGAAGTAAGAAAACAGTTAGGCATCTTCCTGTAGTTTTCTTCCCCCAGGAACTGCACTAAAACTCTTAAAGCCTTTGCTGGGTTTTCCTGGGTGGCCATCCCCATCCTCATCCTCCTGTAGTTTAACCCCATCCGCTACGTGGCGTGCGGCCTTGATTTATGTGACCTCGCCTTTAATTTAGCGGTTACCTCTCCCATTTAAGATAGGACGCTTACTTATATCGCTTTGAGTTATGGGCGTAGCTGTCAACTTTAACGCTTTTTTCTTACGGCTAAAATATAATAATAAAATTCCCCATGTTTAATCGGCGAACTCTGTATTTTAATAAGTCAAAATTTTCTCTTTAACCCCTTCGAAAAGAGCGTTTTTTACAAAATTTTCAATCTTTTATCACCGGTTTTTTTTTAAACATAAATTTTTGCCTAATTGAGTCGGGAAAATATAAAATTTACAATAAAGATTTTCTGGTGAGAATAATCACGGATTCTGAGCATCTTACGCGACACGTATACCGGTCGCTCGTTCCCAAGAGGTTAATTTTAGTGGTAAGAAAAAAGCGCAAATGTTGGTAGCTATGGTTATGGGTTACCCTTAAATGCCTAGCGTATACTGCGTTCCAGAAATTGCGTAATTCAGAGAATCGGAATTCACACCAGAAAAATCTAAATAGTACATTTCACTTGCATTAATAGCGAAATTTCTGTTGCTATATAAATAAAAAATTTCCATTTTGAATTTTTGGTTTGAACACGGAATCTTTTGAAATGGGAACACTGATGGTACCATAAATGATACCATAGGCTTTTAACCCTTAAATGCATATGGTATCGTTTTTGATACAATAATTGTTCCCTATTTATCGGATTTTTTATTCACATATTCCGTATTTCCACCAGAAAAATAAAAAAGAAAATTTCACTCCTTTTAATAACAGCCATTTCGTTATTAAATAAACCGAAATTTACCATTTATATTTTCTGGTATGAATTCCGATTCTCTGAATTGTGAAATTTCGGGAACGCATTCTACCCTATGCATTTAACCCCTTAATTCTCGCTCCCGAGATATTCTCGGGCTGTGTCTTTTACTCAAATTGTCTGATTCCCACCAGTTTTATAAAATAGTGAAATTGGCTATATTTTAGTATCGTTTTACCTGTCATTAAATAAGGTAAATATTTCTTTTTCATAAAAGTGGTGCCAATAAGCAATTTGAATTTTTCAACCGTAATTTAATTCGAGCGTTAAGGGGTTAAGGGTTAAGCGCTTCTTTGTGAATTAACTTAATTTTATTATTTGTTCCGAAATAAATATGTCAATGTTGATTAGTATGAGAAAAAAGGCACAATCATGAAATTAATTATTTGTAGCTATTTGCGATCTTACCTCCCTTACTCTCACAAGTAAAGCTACTATAGTCTGTGGAATGAAGTTATGAATAAAGAGGTGGAGACATATTGTGTACTGTTTACTAATTCCGAGTGACGTAACTGAGGAGGTTGTCAAAAGATGGCGGCTGCTTTTTTACAATTGGATCTTCAGCTTCTGATTACCGCTAGGGCAAACATCTCACCTGTAAAATTGAATAGAAAATTCCGTCTTAATTGTCTTTTTCATTGAAAATTTCTCAAAAATGTCATAAAAATTTCTATTTGTTTCTACTGGTGTCAGTATGCCTTGTCAAATTGTCAGTTTGTTTCCCTGGTTGTCACAGTATGACGGAAACGCAGGTTCAAACACCGCCAAAGTAAACTCCTACCAGTAAAAATGAAAATCTGTTTCTAACATTATTTATGACATAATTTTGTTTAAAAAAAAATAGGGCGTTTAAATAAGAAGAAAATTTCCATGTAAATCTACTGGTGGAAGTTTCCACCGGCGGTAAACCACTCCTGCGATGGCGTTTACAGTTGAAGCTTCTCTTTATTAAGGATATGTCAGTTCCTCTTTATTAATAGTTCCACGTTGTGTGGCGGTGAATTTCCATTTTTATGGCTCATTCGATTCGTCTCAACGAGCTAAGTAATTTGCTACCTCGCATATCGGCTAATAAGTTCTAATAAGGACAGGGGGCCGGGTCAAAGTTTAACAATTTGCATAATGTAGTGCTGCCAAAGGCGACTGCTTTTATATTTTATTGGCACCGCTATTTTAAGAGAATGAATTTTGTTGTACATTTCTCTTGCAGATATTGTCAAAGGATATCTGAAAAAAAATTTGTTCTTTAAAAGTGGTGCAAGACAGAATTAAAAAATAGTCGCCTGTGAAAGAACTGTAATGCAAGCTGCCGAAACAGTGTTGCCAGATGGGCTACTTTTTAAAAATTCAGTTTCTTGATTGGCACCACTTTTTTGAAATGGTAAAATACGCCTTATTTAATGGCATATTAATTAAGGCGAAAACAAAGGCAATTTTACCGTTTCAAAAACGTGGTGGCAATCAAGAAATCTGAATTATAAAAAAAAGTAGCCCATTGGCAACACTGTGCCGAAAATAAAACAGTAGTAGAAAATTCCTTCGCATGCAACCGGACGCTGAGGTTCCGCAAGTTACGAAGTGACTGAAAAACTGACAAAAGAACCAACATATTGTGATTACAAAGATTTTTGCTCGTAATTCGTGAAAAAGTATTGACAAGGTGAACAAAACTTGACGAGGATATCATAACTTGCGAAAACCTGTTTATGAAGTAGTATACGAATATTTTATCTGCAATTACAAATTCTAATAATAAGAGCAATAATATGACGTTATAGTAGTTATTGACAATGTATGGCACTGTAAAAACAATTAGAAAATTTATATCTGACTTTTTTCTTTAAAGGCATCTGTTTTTCAGTGACGAAATTTTGAAATTTGACCGGGCCCCCCTGTCATTATTAAAACTAAGTAGCTCAATAGGTATAAAGTTACTAAGCTCGATGAGATGAATCGAATGAGCTATAAAAATCGAAATTCGCCGTCACAGACCATAGTAACTTTTGTTGTTAGCAATTTTATACCTCTCATATCGGCTATTGAGTTTTAATAATGATCGGGGACCGGGTCAAATTTCAAAATATTGTTCATTGAAAAACAGATGCTTTCAAAAAATAAGTGAGATTTAAATTTACCAATTGTTTTTACAGTGCCATACATTGCCAATAACTACACCCAGATAGCATGAACATTAGCAGCAAGTTTAATTTTTTCTGACATTATCTTGCCTAGTAAATTTGAATTGAGAAATCCGTAGCAAATTTCCCGTAAGGTATACTATCCCCCACTTGTATGAGTAGTTTGTTGTGAAACTGATGATAAGACTATCTTTAATTCACGAAAGTGACGAAAGCGAAAAATCCCTCTGTTGAGAAAATAGACAATCCGCACATACGCAGAAATTGCAGAAATTTTATTGAGTTGGGCCCGCTTTTTCTAAACGCTATACTTTTCAAATACCAAAAAAAGGGTCGTGTTGAAAAAGTGCAAATATTACCTTAACTTGTTTGTGTTGATGAAACCGATACATGCACCTTCTGACTGTGTGTTCGCATTAATAGACCTGATCAGGTCTATAGACCCCTCCGAAGGGGTTAAACTTATAGTGTGACAATTGTAAGCAGATAGTGGGGCATGGAAAGATTACTACTTTGCAGTAAGTTTGCAGTATTTTTGATTACTTGTTTTCCGTTAATTTGCAATAAATTTGATACAGCAGGAATTTAACTTGCACGACAAATTAGCTGTAAGTTCAAAATGGGGTGACTTCGGCGTTTGCGTTATCTTGCTGCAGTCTTGTCATGCTGAGCTTGCTGCAACTTTGCAGGTTTTCAAAGCAAAACTGCTGCTAATTTTCTGCAAATTAAAAATGCTCTCTGAGCAATAATGTTATTATATTATTGCTGTTATTATAAGAATTTGCAATTGCAGATAAAATATTCGTATGCTACTTGAAAGGCACATTTTCGCAAGTTATTTTGTCCACCTCTAGTTTTGTTCATCCTGTCAATACTTTTGAAAAAAAATCTGCCGGAAGGAGGGCGCTATAATAGCGATGTTTGTGCCATTTTCTTTACTGTACCATTGAAATGTGTATAAAATTATGCATACAATTGAACCCAACTTTTTGTGCATAATTTTGGATATGGCCAACAGGCCCTCCTTGAATTTGGAAATATTGCGCGGTAAAGGGGCTCTGTAATAGCGATTTTTGTGTACTTTTCTTGATTTTTCGTAGTTCTATTGCCCATCGGCGGCTTGCGCAGCGGCGGGAACTTGCTTCCTGCGGAACCGGCTATTCGCAAACAGCTGATATCAACAGAATAAGGAAAAACTATTAATTTTAACAACTATCATGATGTAGATTAACCCGTTTTTAGTCCGTTTAATTGACTGAAGCAGAAGTTTAAGAAGAAAATGAAAGTTGGTGTAGCATTGAACTAATAATATTGAAGTATTAACATCTGTAACTACATTTTAAAATATTAAGTTGTATAAGATAGAAGAAAGTTTTGGGATTGGCATATCGAACTAGTTTTAATTGTAGTTTAAAAATGTAACATTATTTTTTTTTAAATCGAAAAATAAATGTTAATTGCTTTTCTGTGTAAATTATTTTATTTAGTTGATTATTTGTCAGAATTAATTTAAATGAATGTAGCTTTTTTTTTTCTTTGCCTAAAACATAATTTATTTTCTTTATTAAATTATTGAAACATTAGGAATTGGAATGAGAATTTGTCTTCAATATATCGTACTATTTTTTATAAAAATCATTTACAAGGCCAACTTAAATTTAGCTAAAATTATTGAAGGTAGTGAATAGTTAAAAGAATTAATATTTTATATTTATCCCACTTTATCTTTTATTAAGAAAGAATTCAGAATCTTATTATGAATAATAAAGATCTTCAATGGTTTTTTTAACTAAGCATTTCTTATTTCTTAACAAGATGAAAAACTAATTAATTAAAAAAAATTCATCAAAAAATAATAGTAGTTATGTGTTCCTTCTGTGATTAGCATTAAAACTTTGAATTTTGTATATAACATCATAAGCTACTAAATATGAAATTAAATTTCTTTAAAGCAATTTTTTAAGGCGATAATAATAGTTCTATAACCAAATATTTAGTTATGTGAGTATGTCTACTGAAATATATGTATAATTTCTCTTTCTGTATGCTTATAAAAAAAATTAAGTGCATAATTTAAAAAAAAAAAAATCCCTTCACATTTTATCCAGGATTAGGACTCTATAAGGCACTTCTATTAGCAAAATACTGAAATGAAGAAGTGACACCGGAATTTACAAGCAAATTTATTTGAAAATAAGTGAAAATAAATAAATACTTTTCTCCCCGTACTTAATAAAGCGAAAATTTTCAAACCAAAATTCTGGTATCAAAGTCCCATTTAGGGATTAAAATTAGGTGGTCAAAAAATGAAAAACCGCCCTTGAAGGGGTTAAACTCTAGTGTTGCGAATTTCATCCCATTTAATTTGAACCTCCGCACCAGAATTTACTATCAAATGCATTTGGTAAATAAATGCATTTATTCGTGTACAAAATAAACCGAAAGTTTGTGCTATCTGTGTGCGATTTTCATTCATAGATGGCAGGACCTGTCGCTGAAAACCGGGCGTTGGCTAAAAAGTTGCATTCTGTCGGTAGACGGTTGTCATCTTGCAAGAGGAATGTACAGCAAAATTTATTCTCTTAAAATAGCGGCGCGAATAAAATATAAAAATAATTGCCTTTGGCAGCCCTGCACTATGCAAATTTTTAAATTTTGAGCCGGCCCATGTCATTATTAAAACTCATTAGCCGATATACGAGGTAGCAGATTACTTAGCTCGAAGAGACAAATCGAATGAGCTACAAAAATCGAAATTCGCCGCCACAGACTATAGTATCTTTACTTGTCAGCGTACCATTCTTTTTTTCAGATATTATGTTCAACATATGGCTTGCCACATAAACCATCATTCCTTTAGGTTCCATTCTTTTCTTCAGATATTACGTGCAACATATAGTTTGCCACATAAACCATCTTTCTTTTAGGTTTAAGTTAATTAGTGATTTAAGGATCTCTTGAAGAATATTAGAAAAATTGTCAAATATTACAAAAAAAGGGTAAAGTTTCGAAATTGAATATTTGTAGTTTCAGTGAACTTAGAACAATGAAATGGAACGCGTCTAATACTCTACCCCCCTCCCCCCCCACTCCTTCCATTTCAGACTTTCTCGATCAAATTCAAACTAAAAATGAAACAATTAAATTACAGAGAATTTAGTTCAAAAACCTTAAAAAGTACACGCTTCACGATGTTCTACCCCTCATCAGTACATAAAACGTAATGGCGTAAAACATTTTATCCTAAAGTGCATCCTATTGCCAATTAGCAACAAATTATATTTTCTCTCCTTATAGATTATTTAGCACCGTTTTTGACAGCTTTTTGCTTTAAATAATCATTTTCACCCTAAATTTACCGTTTAGTTTATAAAAAATATCATAGAAACAATAGTTGTTTACCAATTACAAAAAAAAAAAAAAAAAAAAAATGCAACTTTTGAAGCCTTCTCTTTTGCTTGTCATGGATGGATTTCTAACAAATTAAAATGCAAAATTTCATTCGAATTTTTCTTTTCAAATGAATTTTAAAAGTTATTTTAGGTAATTTCATTCGAACTTTTCTTTTCAAAGGAATTTTGAAAGTTATTTTAGGTAACTTTCAGTAATTTTTTGCAATAAATATTGTATGCATACGTATTTGGATTTGCTGCCATTTGGCAACACCGAGTTCCGCTTTTGTCCACATTTTTAATATTATGTTCAACGTATTCGTCAATCGTTTCATTCTGCATTTTGTCTATTTTTTTCATCAAAATACTTCTTCTGATAAAGCCTCTTGATATATAGTATATTTTTTGAAGCAAAGACGCTTAGAAAAATTATTAACAGAAAAAATATGGATTGAATTGTCAAGTGAAAATGGCATTTCCGAAAATGACACCGATGACGATCCAACTTTGATCCAAATCAACTTTTGCTCAAAAGCGGTTCAGACTGATGAGACATGATGCGACTCATTGTGATTCACGAGCAGATTAATCAGATAATGAAATTGACTAGAACATTGATGCAAACATTGAGTTAGTGAATCTTCCATCTACATCAAAACAAAGGGAGCCAGACAAACGCAAACAGAAACAAAAAAATGCTCTGAAAGATTAAAACTCTTCATCCAGATCATTCTTCGATAAAGATTTTTGGAGACGTCTCTCTGCCTCAAAATATTTTATTATTAAAAACACCATATGATTTATTAGCCCCAGTACGGTATGCTATTTCTTTCTCCCAGCTTATTGTGTGTCCAAAAAATAACGTTAGTTTACACACGCTAGCAATAAACAAAGTAAATGTATCATTGTACAATTAAATGCTCTATAGCATTTTTTAAAATTTCTAAACATCGCACATTTTCATTTTTTATACCATCGTATTGGGGAAAAAAAGTACTTTTTAATGCAATTTGTATGAAAACTGCACCTCTATTTGTTTTTGAAATATTAATTTTTTTGTAGTTTTTTGCGACATTTGTTTCATTTTGGCAACTCAAGTACGCCGTTTCTGTTGAAAGTAAAGAAAAAATTGCTGAAAAATAGCAATTATATCTTTTTGTTGCCATTTTCTCATAAAATGGAAAAAAAATTAATTAAAAAAATTAAATTGAAAAAAAAATTAATTAAAATACGTGCTACTTTGAGAAAAATATAAATGGAGGATTTACGATAAAACAGGGAGCTATTATAAACTATATTTAACTTTAAGTTTCTATATTAATGAAAATGACGTCATTTTACATAAAATAAAAGCGTGTGCTTTAAGTCTTAAAACTGAAATATGTTTTGCAGTAGAGTCCCGATTATCCGAGTCACGCTTAACCGAGTTATTTTCTTCTGATGGACTGGTGGCTTCTATTATTATGAAGCAGCCTATATAAATGAAGCGTTAGGTGAAGATGAAAGAGTTGCCGTAAAAAGTTAGAACTCTGATTTTCAGGTCAGAATGGAAAAAAAATGGCCATAATTTTTTTTAACGCTTCATTTATAATGGCTGTTTCATAATCATGTTCCAGTCCATCAGAAGAAAATGAAGTAATGGAAATGCCGGGGCGACACTAAATTCTGAAGAAGCAGAATTCCTGTCCTCTAGTTATTTATTTTTCTTTTGCGAACTTTTAGAGCATATCTCTGAACAAAAAACTGTTTACTAAAACATATTGAGAAGCCATTTAATCTAGTTATTCGCATCATGACCTTGAATACATATGGAAGTTATTCAAGTTTAAGTTATTCAAGTTGAGACCAATAGTCGACAACCTGGAAGAAAGTTCCTATCCATTGCCATGGAAGGATCTCTCTGTGTTGATGCGCAAATATGTGCAACAAAGGCGCCACCATTTGCAGCAGTACATTCCATCAAAATCCCTCATAAGTGTGGTTTTAAATTTTTTGGGGGCCTGGAGTATTGAATTTGCATACAGTTTTGATATTTATAAAGCAGTGTCCTTACGCATAAAGGGATTCATGGGATTTTAGGTGTTTTCGTACCAGAGAATTCGTAAAGTGCCGGTCTATATAGCTGTAGATAGATTTTTTCTCCATATACACGGCTAATATTACTTTAGGGAAATTCTGGGACAGTGCTTGGAAGTCCTTGAAGCATACGAACCCTGTATAACGTTGCGAAAAAAATCAGTAGGACATGACTTGGGAGATAGCGGTTGAGTCAATGCTAGATTAACTCATCCAATTGCTGAACATGTAAATCATAAACTGTATTTTGATAAATATTATACATCGGTGAACCTAATGACGCTTTTAAAATCAGAAGAAATTTCATGTATTGGAATAATATGAAGAGACAGAATCTCATATTGCAAAATATCATCCGACAATGAATTTGAAAAAAAAAACAACAAAAACAAAACAGGAAAGTATCTTAGAATATAATTAGAACCCGCTTAATGCATGGTGTTGCCATTTGGCAACCATTTAAAAAAATCAAAAATACTGAAAAATATTAGTGATAATTCTTTAAATATTTTTCCTTCAATTTATGCCCATTAAAGAATGAAATATATATTTTTTTAACGAAAAATTAAAAAAATCATGCTCTAGAAGGTTAACAACGATTACTTCAATGACCTCAACTTTTAAACTAAAATGATTCATACTATTAGTAAAATCATGCATTCTGCTCATCAATACTATAAAATTTGTATCATCTTTACTAATAAAAGAAAGTCTCGCTCTGTTTGCGTGTGAATGTGTGCCTGTACGATGACTAGCAAAATTTATGGGGCGTACGAGGATGATACTTTTTGTGTGACTAGACCAAAGTGTCTCCTCATGCACCTGAGATTTAGAATTTTAAATTTCTAATAATTGGTTGTGTTATTAACCCCTTAAGGAGCGGTGGGATATATTTTATCCCACCTACGATTAATGAAGATTTGCACCAGAAAAATTTTATAAAATTTTACTTCTCTAACTTTGGCGGAAAAAAACGTAAAATTGCTTTTCCTTATTTGCAATAAATCTTTTTGCAGATTCCAGTGTGAATTCGACATTACAGACACGCAATTACTTGCTCCTCAAGGGGTTATGTAAACATCGCAACTCACTCTCATCAAAAAGTCATCTATTTGATATTCGGTCAAGAAAAACACTTTCGTATGACCACAAACTCATTTAAGCATCGCGAGCCAGCGAAGGAACGTTTTTCTATTTTTTTCTGTTTTTGATTATTTTGTTTCATTGCAAATCAACCAAAGAACGCAGTAGAGTTAAAATTGAGAGAGATATTCCGAAAGACCGTATCCTTAAGTCTAAAATGCCGCAATCAATCTGAAAAAATTTCTCAGTTAACTCTTTGAAAACAAAGTTTCAAACAGGGTTGTTTTTCCGAAAAAGCTTTTCACTCTTATTCCAACGCCAAGGTTAGCGATATCGACAAAGTAAATACATGCTCTTAACCCTTACCGGCGCGGTGTCCTGAAAAAATGACACCTAGTTTTAATTCCAAAACTGACAAACGGCACCAAGAATATTTAACTAAAATTTTCCAATTATAATGCACATGAAAATAAGCAAGTTCTTATTTTCCACTAAATTCGTTTATAAATTGCGGTGTCAGTCCATTATTTCATCAGTTTATAGACAGAATTACTCCGCGTCGGTAAGAGTTAAAGTGAAAACATTTTCCTAATCAATGATGTAGTTGGTTTTAAAATATATAAACTTTAACTCTTTTAAACACACAGGCAAACGCAGGTCACTTCGCGTTTCACGGAAACGATATTTTTTCTACACAAAAAGTAACTAAACGTACACAGTTTAGCACAATATTTTTAGAGCGTATCAATAGACCAGATTTACATCACCTGCAAAAACTTCGAAACGATCGGACGAATAGAAATATTTTTTTGCAAAATAAAATGTTCGAAAATTTCGACTAAATCAAGAAAAACCTCAGGGTTTCGTAGCGGTTTCGTACATTCAGCGCGAAATTTTCGGGGTACCGACGAACCAAAAATATTTCTTAATGCAAAAAATCTTTTTATAATCGATGATACAATCGGTTTTAAAATATATAAATTTTAACCCTTTCAAATACACTGACGAACTCAGGTAACTTTGTGCCTCACAGGGATGATATTTTTTCTACACTATTAGTAAATTAGGGTCCTTATTTTAACACAATCTTTTTAGAGCATCTAATAGACCAGATGTACATCACTTACAAACATATTGAAACGTTCTAACGGGTAGAAATATTTTTACAAAATAAAATGTGTGAAAATATTTACGAAATCAGTAAAAATCTGAATGTTTCTCGAGGTTTCGCTCGCTTTCGGTACGCATAGTCTCTAAAAATAAAATTTACGCAAAATAGTATAAACTTGCAATTCAATATTTTTTCGCGATTTTCTCATTGAAAAATATAAATTCAGACAAAATAGAGTTAAAGATGTAAAATCATATAAATTTGAAATTCATTTAAGGGTAATTCATCACGGACTCGGGCAACGTCGGGTGGGTTAGCTAGTATATAAATAAGCGTAAGGGTTCGCCATCTGCTATTGGAATATAAAAAAAAATAAGTGTTCAGCTTATTGTAATTTTGATGATTTATTACTCTAGCTACTGCCCCATTCTGCCACCGCCCTCATCTTGCATAATATGCAAAATATGCTGGTGTGCATGACTGAAAATAAAAATGTGATTTAAACCCTTGAGGGCGGTAGGATATATTATATCCAACCTACGATAAATGAAGGTTTGCACCAAAAAAATTTTATTAAATGTTACTTTTCCAACTTTGGTGGAAAAAAGGGATAAAATTGCTTTTTTTATTTTGCAATAAAATTTTTTGAAGATTCCGTTGTGAATTAGACAATGCAGAAACACAATTATTTGCCCCTGAAAGGGTTAAAGAAGTGTCATTTTTAGTAATTTACATGAAAATTGTACTACACTTTTCTCGAATTGTTTACAGTGTTTGATTAAAGAAATCTAATAAGTTTATGCGTCATATGTCATATGTTTAACACTAGAACCGCGGTAAAAAAGTATACATATAACAGACAAAGCGGTCATTTTCACCGATGTGGATTACCATGTTCAAATATTGTTTACTTGCTATTTTTTACTCTTAGTATCGTTTATTACTATTATTAACATCATTGCCCATATAGTAATATATATTTCATAATTTTTATTATATTTTTTATATTTTATCAAGTTATAATTATATTATATTGATATTTATATATAACTTTTATTTTTTACTTTATGAATATTTTTACAGTAAAAAATATTTTTCATGAGAAATTGAAATTGTTAAAAGCAAGATTAAACTTACAAGGGAACCACTTTTAGTGTTGCTCGCACCTAGCATCGAGACCTGGTGCGTTCTGTAGCCCTATACCAAAAAGTTAGAGAACCGAAAAAAATTCTGTTAAAATAATATTTTATATACTTTTTTATACTTTTAATTTTTTATTATTACATATTTATTTATTTATTTCACCCCAAACGTGAGTTAAGTCGCCAAATATGGAGCTACAATTTTCCCGCCCGCTTTATCGAAAGAGAAAATGTACAGAACATATTACTATATCAGATTGTGATGATTTTTTTTATAATTGATAGCATAAGAAACAAATATTAGATTTTTATTTTTTTCCTATGCAGACGATAAATATATAAGTAATAAATATAATTCTATAAAAGCTTCGAAGATCATTGAAAACTATTTTTTAGTGAAATACAAAATAAGCAAACTATTTTCTTTTGGAATCGAATGAAATAAAGTTTCGAATGTTTAAAATGAAATGTTGCTGTATTAAATGGTCCTTCGGTAAAAGTAATCATAAAGTAAATTAATATTTTTACACAATTTAGAAAAATTACTGTGGCGAAATAAGTCGGACATTGCATTGCAATTTCTAGCTATTACAAATTCACCTATGACATTTGGCTAGGGTTGCCGGAAAGTTTTACATTTGAAAATAAACGCCAACTTTTCCCCGCCAAAAATATGAATATAAAGTTGCAATTTTTCAAAATCAAATTCGTGGGTTTTTGAAGGAATTTTCAAAATTTTTTCAACATTTTATACTTATTATTAACTAATTTTTGTTTTTAAATGCTTTTCTTTAAAAAAAACTCAGTGTTAATAGTCCGATAAGTGGTCTCGAAAATTGCATTTCCAGAAAGTTATGCTGCTGTATAATCAAGAAATATTATTTTAACAGAAAAATTTTATCAATTCTCAAACTTCATAATATAGGGCTTTAAAATGCACTAGGTCTCAATGCTAGGTGCGAGCAACACCAAAAGTGGTTCCCTTGTTAGTGAAAACAAAAATTCATATTTATCCCCTGAGCAATTCAATATTCAGGGTTGTGGTACAGATCTATCACATATCCTTATTGCTTCAAAATTAATTTAATTCATTTATTTTTGGCTTTCGAAACATGTCATTTTTTTCCCTTTGTTAGGTAAAATCTATTATTTAACTCGACGCTTAAAATCCATTTAGAATCTTATCAGTTTGTTTTTTTTCTTTCAATATCCTCTAGGATTTAGTTCAGTATGTCTCAATTCAATTATTTATTATAGCTTTCCTAATAACATCTACGGTCGTTAAAAATAAAATATAAATAGTTAAATCAGATGCACCTGCTGTTGATTTCAATGAATATTATTTTGTTTTCTTTTTCTTTGGCATTGCCCACTCGAGATGTAATTATTTCTCATTTATTTATTTACGTAAGTGACCGTTGAAATAATTTATCTAAAATACAAAATGAGTGATTATTGATGCGGTGTTTAAATTACTTTTCATGTACATTCATTTTCTTTATCAGTAGTGTTAAAACATATCTTTCTCAGTATTTCGCAATTTTAGGTACCATTCATCGAACATAATCATTTGGTTTTGATAATTTATGCCCGGCTTTGTGGCGTCTGTAATATACATATGTAGAACCGTTTTTCTGGCAATCTGTCTGCATCACGCGATTTATTTATTGTTTTTTGTTGGGATGCTAGATTCTGGGTTAATCATTTTGGCGTGTAAATATCACCTTTTGTCTGCTTTCCGTACACTAATTGTAATGCTCAGAATTTGGCGATGTCGTGCGCCAAGTCTCATATGTTGCTTATGAATTGGCGCTCTTGAACTTCTGCTCTCAATCAGTACGGATGTAAAAGACCTTGTGGTCTGAGGGTACGCTCAGGCGTACCCCTCTTGCTCGTATTTCCTCTCTCCCATCTTATAGTTCTAAGTAAATTACCCTTTATTATTATGTCAAAAATGTTAAAATAAAGTTTCTAGTTCCTGTATCTTGGGTTGGAGTTTTTCCTATGCACTTTTACGAACCCGAATACTGAACTACACCATATGTTTTCGCCCATCGGCCGTTATTTTCTCCAACCTTAAAAAAAAATGCATAGAGAGAGAGAGAGAAATTCACCCTCCAGTGATTTTTTTAAAAAAAATTATTTAGGACTGTTCTGGTCTTAAAGAGTTATACCAGAAGAGCTGAGTTCCTTCATTTTTTCCCTGTTCTATTGGATTGGAAGTCACCTCCCTTCCGCAACTTCGGGTCATGAATCACCTACAGACGTTCGGCACTCCGTACGATGGAAAAAAAAATATGCGCTCCCGCTCTCGCTGGTCTTCTGGTTCGGACCTGTCAGCCTGTCTCCGGTCGGCGATGTCCTTCGGACCCCTCAACTTCCTCAGAGTACTTTATGTATTGGAATATGAATGGAATAAAATCTTTAAAACATCGACTGCCTAGTAGGGTGGGCCGAAAAAAACTTTTTTTTTTATTTTCGATGATGGGTAGTGCGGAAAAGTGGCCGCTAGTGGCACCAAGTTCACACAAAAAATTTGAGATTTTTAGGACAATTCCTATATTTGCCGCTTTTGGCTTGAAGTTTTGCTAAAAGGCTGATTTTTGAACTTTTTTAGCAAAAATTTTAAAAATGTTAAATTAAACTTATTTTAATCGTATTTGCTTGAAAAGGCATATTTATGTTCCAAATGTATAAATAAGCTCTGATAATGTATTATTTAATTGCTATGTGTATTTTAAATTACACGATTTTTATAGCCTTTTCGCGTTTAAGTGAGCAAAAGTTGTATGTATTGTTTGAATCTTTCAACGGTTTCTCTCTTTTGTCTTGTTTATGTCACTTGGTCTTCCTTATTTTTTTTCGATGCTTCAAGGGTCATATATTTGGGTGACGGACAGCAGAATCCCTCAGAAACAGATCTGGAAGGAGAGAAGGGGGTGAGGCGAGAACTTAAGCGAACGCAGTGACTCATCGCGATGTTTGGGGAGTGAAGGAGGAAATACAAGAGGGGAGAAAGTGCGATAAGGGATGCTTATTATTTTCAGTGTTCCGTTTCCCTGAGACATGGCGGACGCTGTGTGAGACAGGAATATGCGTTTAGGAGTGTTTAGCTTTGAAGGGCCTGGTTCAAATTCAGATTCAGTCGAACTGCTTGCTTGAAAGCTCCCACTACTTGAATCTTCCAACGGTATAACTGTCTTCCATCTGGATCTAATTCCACTCGTTGAAGGCTTTGTCGCAGAACCACTATTAATCGTTGAAATTGTATCCGTCTTCATTTTCCACGATATTTTCTTTGCAAGAGTTTTGCTTGTTTTTAAATCAATATTTCCGATAAACATTTTTCGAACAGTTTTTTGATCCTTCAAGAAGTTCACCTCCCGATGTGGAACTTTACGTCTGATGTCGCAGCTACAATTCTTCAAGCCTCTACACTTACAAGCTGCAATGTCAAAGAGAGAGGTTTCCGCATTTCGTACGAAATCTTCGCAGATCGCCTTGCCTTTAATGCCCGTATGATTACAAGATTTCTCCAATGATCTACGCTCATTGTAATAGTTTTTAATCTTTCCGTTAATTGTTCGTTGGGAAACCACTGGTATGGAAGATTTTATGCAGATTTCGGAAACTTTTTTACCTGCCATTTTAATAATATCATCCACTGGTTGAAGATAAATATCTCGATTTTCTTCTATATCGTTTCGCAACCAATAGTAGTGGCGCATGTCAGCAATAGTAGGCAATTGCAAGTCTTTCAATTTGCATGGTGCCCCAAAATGGCTACTTTTCACGCTATCACATGTCTTTACATGATCATGAACTTTCGCACTAGCCATTTCTAAACTCGTCATGATAAAACGCACAAAACACAGTAAAGTCACGTTAAACGATCCAAAAAGCAATGTATTGCATGAGAAAAAGGTTTTACTTTTACACTGAACAAATGTCACAGGGAAACCGAGCACTGAAAAATAATAAACATCCCTTATCGCACTTTCTCCCTTCTTGTATTTCCTCCTTCACTCCCCCAACATCGCGATGAGTCACTGCGTTCTCGCCTCAACCCCTTCTCTCTTTCCAGATCTGTTTCTGGGGGATTCTGCTGTCCGTCCCCCAAATATATGACCCTTAAAGCATAGAAAAAAATAAGGAAGACCAAGGGGCATAAACAAGACAAAGGAGAGAAACTGTTGAAAGATTCAAACAATACACGCAACTTTTGCTCACTTAAACACGAAAAGGCTATAAAAATCGTCTAATTTAAAATACACATAGCAATTAATTAATACATTATCAGAGCATATTTATACATTTGGAACATTAAATATGCTTTTTCAAGTAAATACGATTAAAATAAGTTTAATTTAATATTTTTAAAAATTTTGCTAAAAAAGTTCAAAAATCAGCCTTTTAGCAAAACTTCAAGCCAAAAGCGGCAAATATAGGAATTGTCCTAAAAATCTCAAATTTTTTGTGTGAACTTGGTGCCACTAGTGGCCACTTTTCCGCACTACCCATCATCGAAAATAAAAAAAAAAAAATTTTCGGCCCACCCTACTGCCTAGTCCTGACATGTGACATTTCTTGATTCGTCATAGATACGTTCCCCGGTTTGGGAAATCGTCTAAGTGTGTGATTCTGATCGTTGTGCTCACCTGCGAAAATTTCTCCTATTTGATCACAATGTCTGCTAAGACTATATTAGTGCATTTTTATATAAAAACCGAGGTATGCGACTCAAGTATACTGGCTCAGTTTTACCAAGATGTGTTTCACTCCATTTTTTTGCCTCTCACTCGAAATGAATCTCCTGCTCTTCATTATTTTTTTTTTGTGTGGTGCCAAAGTTGTGTCAAATATTATCAGTAGAAGGAATAAGCCGGTTCTATTTCAGCAGGCGTCATGCGTTGAGGTAGAGGTGGAGGGCGTGGCCAAAGATGAGTGACAGGTGGGCAGAGTTGAGTGATTGACAGGTGAGGGGAGATAAGAAAGTGATGGACAGGTGGGAGGAGTCGAGACAGACAGGCGCCCGCGCGTCATGCTATAGTAGAGGGGTTAAAACAAAGAAGCGATAATGAAAAGTGTACTGTAAGAGAGGGGTTAGAACAAAGGATAATGTTCATGAATCAATAAAAGTATAATGAATTAATAAAAGTCTACTGTAAGAAGAGTGTTAATGAAGGAAAGTCTGTTGTAAGAGGAAGGTAGAACAGAGAAATGAATGATTAGGAAGGATGAGGTCATTAGAAAAGATCGCATGCAATTAAAAAATACTTACCACGGAGCAGCGTCGAGACACGTCCTACCTCTGTGACATCCACCGGGCTAATGAATGAAGAAGCGTGCAACAACCGGCTTCATCCAGATAAGGAGCTTGCTTCTGATTGGACGAGAGACGAACCTAGGGGGCAGCACAATCGTTTCCGGCGACACCAGTGCCCTCTCTTGATAGGATTTTAAACTCATCTGTGATGACATCATCCTATTTCGAACTGAATTAAAAAGGTTAATACATTTTTAAGTTTTAACGAAATAAGTTATAATTTTTAGACATTTATTAATTTTACGAAACATGATTCAATTAATTTAGTCATTGCAAATAAAGATTTAATTTTAAACTGAATAAAAAAGGTTAATACATTTTTAAGTTTTAACGAAATAAGTTATAATTTTTTTAGTCATTTGTTAATTTTACGAAACATGTTTCAAGTAATTTAGTCATTGCAAATAAAGTTTTAAATAAATTAGTTAATATTTTTTAATCATTTGTTAATTTCCGAAACAAGTTTTTCAGTTTTAGTCATTTGTTAATTTCCGAAACAAGTTTTTTTCTGTAAGTCATGTGCTAATAAAACTTTTTAATAAATTAGTTATTTTTTATTTGTTAATATATTAATTTCGATACATTAATTTCCGAAACAAGTTTTTCCTAAATAAAGCTTTTTAATAAACGATTTTACATATATTTTCATTTAATTATTATTTAAAAGAATATAAATTATTTTTACTAATCAAAAGAACGCGAATTAATTTTTGACAACAATGTTTTTGTTTAATTATTGTCAAGGATGAATGTTAACTGAAATATAAGCTGAATGCGAAAACAATTTTTTTCGTTTTTAAACTAAGAAAAGAACTTTTTTTAAATTAATGAACAACTCTGTTTTTGGAAAAACTATGGAAAACTTAAGAAAGTGGTGGAATATTGTGCTTTGCAATAACGAAAAAAGAGCAAAAAATTGGTAGCCTCACCCACATTTAAGTCATTTGAAACATAGGATGAAGACCTGATTGCCGTAGAAAGGATGAAGACTCATGAATCATCCGATTTATGTTGGATTCACAATCTTAGAACTATCCAAGTTACTAATGTATCAATTCCATTACGGTTTCGAACCCATAAACATATAACCAGACTTTACATTTTTTAACTCATCACGTTCACCACTGAGCCACCGAGGCCCCGTTGTTTCATCTCACTTTTAACTACTTATTTAATATATATATATATTCTTTTTTTTTATTGAAAAGAATGCACGTTAGTTTCAGTATTTTAACTAATACATTTCAGTGACTTATGAAGTAAAGTTTTATTTTCTTAAAAAAGTGGTGTGAATTGAATATATTTTTTACCGTGTTAGTTCTTTTAAAATTTTATTTTGAATTAGAAAACACTTACTTTTGTCAAAGAGTATAGTTAAAGATCCGATTTTTTTTTCTAAGATCGACAGAATTCATTGATTTTCAATTGAATATATTTTTAACATGTTAGTTCTTTTAAATTTTATTTTGAATTAGAAAACACTTACTGTTGTAAAATAGTATAGTTAAAGATTCGATTTCTTTTTCTAAGATCAACAGAATTCTTTGATTTTCAAAACAAGATCTATTGAATAAGTATAGTTAATATTGCCGTTTTTATCTTAGTTTTAACTACTTATTTTCAAAACAGATTTATTCATTTTTAAATGTAAAACACTTTCTGTAAAAGCATATCTTTAACTGTAATAATTTTTAAACCATCTTTAATTAGATATATATTTTTATCACAAATGAAAATACAAAAAGATTCAACAATTATACTCTTACCTGACTAAAATTAAATACTTCATTGCGAATAACAAACTCTCACACACAACATCAGTTTTTTACCGATATATAAACAAGACAATTTTGGAAATGAAGGTAAAATATATATATATATATTTATATTTCCTTTCTATTAAGTTTACATTATTTGAAAAGATGCGTATTGGATACCGAGGACTGCACATCTCCGTGATTTCATTCGCTACTTATGACATCAGATCCCTTTGTTTTTATTGGTAGATGATTAGGTCACTTTAGTTTTTTTTCTTTTTACATGTAAGTGTTGCTATATTGCTTTTAACAGTGAAACATCTACTATCTGATATACAACTACCGTTCACTTAAGTGGTTGAGATGTCGTACAATAAGCAATCATTTCCTTATCGAAGGAAATATCTGTACGAGATCTACCCTACATGCATGTTTCTTTAGCAAGGCAATCTTTTCAATCTATAAGGAGATCTTTATCTTACGGTTGCAGACACCCTCCTCTGTAGACTGATAACAAAGCATGCATTGTCCATTTCATGTCTTAAGGCTAACGAAATCTTAGTGCAATTTTTTAAAGAATGATATTTCCTATTATTGACCGAAAGCAACAGGTTTTTTGTTTTAAGAAAGATTGTTAATTCACTGTTTTCAAAAATTAAAATCAGAAAAAAATTCCCCATTTTTTTCTTTTAAGTTTTTAAAGAGATGTGTTTTTTTTCTTTGAATTAGTATTTAAAGGTTTTTTTTTTTGCTTAATCTGAAATCAACTTATAATTAAATATTTTAATTATTGACGAAGTAAAGTTTTATTTTCTAGAAAAGTGGTATAAACTTAATATTTTTTATTAATTACTAACGAAGGAATATACTTTGTCTAGGTAATATAAAATTTAGGTTAAAGCTGTGAATTTTCTTAAGAAGATTAAACTTATCTACTCGTTTTGGAGAAAGTATTTGTAATCCCCGAGCTACTGTATTCTTTTCAATTAGAATGAACAAGATCTTACGATAGTTTGAATATTAAACCAAAAAAGATTAATAGTAATTTAGTTTAACAAATATCAATGAAGACAACTATATGAAACATAAACACAGTTTACAAATAAGTTTTAATGTCAGAGCTAATTGGACACTTTGTTTTCCTAATCATAGATGTTAAAAAAACTTTCTTAGGAAAGTTTTCTACTTTGATTCGAACTGAAGATAAAATACTTTACTAATTTAGGATATTTTTTCCATATCTCGTTTTAAAATTATATTTAACTAAAAAAATAATTTTTGTTGCATTGTATTAACAATTTTTTCTAATCAAAGAACGTGTATTAGTTTCAACTGATAATAAAGGGTTTATTACCTATTAGCAAAATAGAAATTAGTAGTCACACTTACATTTAAGTTATTCAAAACATATTATGAACATCTCTGCTGTTGAAAGGATAAAAACTAACATACATACATAGGAATCGACTGATTTATGTTGCACTGGTTGTGATGTATATAATAGATGTGATTATATATTGAAAATGATATATACGATGATTGTGATGTATCCAAAGTAGATGTCTTTAAACTAAATTATCAAACATAAGAGTGAGGATTGCTACGTGACAAAAATCGCCTTTAACAGTGAATTTTGAGTCAGTTTTGTAGAATGTGCAAACTTTTGAATTCATTCATTCACAGTAACAGAAAGTGTGAAATTTTAAGTTCAGTTTAATAAAGCAAATAATTAAATTGAAAGATACATTTAAAAAGGATTGTTAAAAGTTTGTTAAAACTTTTTTTGTTTTAAGAAATACTAGAAAAACATTACACTTAAAAGACAAAATAATTATACATACCTTTTGTTGATTGAAGCAAGCAGACTCATTGAAAATAGCAAGAAGCTGAAAAGTCGACGGTAACTTTACTAACCAGACCCCGTAAAAGGTTCGATAAGGTACGCAGAGCACTAAGCTAAATGTACGGTAAACGGGAGCTAAGGAACATACGACCTTCATCGACGAAATCCAAGACACGACTGACCTGCGCGGAGTCTAACACCTGCAGATGAAGGTCACTGATTAGAGATCAAGGTCACTGATAACAGATCACGTGTCCGCTAATAACCAATCAGAAGCGAGCTTTCAGGTATGATGACATCCTGTGGCAATACCTGTAGACAACCTCACGCGATTTGATTGACAGGGGGCGTGGTGGAATTTTAGGAATGCAGACAGAGTGGCGCCTACCTTCTGCATCATAGTATTTTAGGAAAAATATATATTACGTTGATGTAAAAGACATTATTTTTTAAACTAACTGTTAATATTTTTGAAATAACATACTTTTCTTATACAAGCGAAAAAAGAATGTTTCAGAACATGTGTCTGATCATGATTAAAAAAATTCGAACATAACTTTGGGCATGTTTAAACAATCCGAACTATATTTGAACATATCCGAACATGTTCATTCATAACTTTGACAGTTTTTAATCTTTCAGAATTTAAAAAAACATATTTAAAACTATTTTATTTTTAAAAAATTTTTTTAAATTTTAATTTATAATTTCTTTTTAAGGTTTTAACTTTTTTTTGTTAAAACTTTTTTTAACTTTTTGTTGTTAAACATTTTTTTTTAATTTTGTTAAAACTTTTTTTACTTTTGTTAAATTTTTTTTACAAACTTTTTTTTTAAAATTTTGTTAAAACTTTTTTTACTTTTGTTAAAACTTTTTTTGTAAAACTTTTTTTATAAAACTTTTTTATAAAACTTTTTTTTATAAAACTTTTTTTCTTAAAACTTTTTTTTTACTTTTGTTAAAACTTTTTTTTGTAAAACTTTTTTATTTTGTTTAAAAAAATTTCTGTTAAACCTTTTTTTACAAACTTTTTAAAAAAAAAATTTAAAACTTTTTTTTTACTTTTGTTAAAACTTTTTATATATTTTTTGTAAAACTTTTTTGTTAAAACTTTTTTAAATTTTGTTAAAACTTTGTAAAACTTTTTACCGTCTTTGTAAACTTTCCATAATTTTTAAAACTAATAAAATTTATACATACATATGTGTATATATATATATATATACATATATATAAATATACATATATATACATGTACATATATGCATATACATACATATGTATATATATACATACATCATATACATATATATATATATGTATATATATATATATATTTTACACAAGAACCCATACATAAACATTTGACTTTCATATATTTAGAGACACGTAGACGTGGATGTATGCTTTTACTTAAACATTTACATAGATAGATACTACCCTTAAATTTTCGTTCATGCAAAAAACATTATTTTTCTTAAACTGTTAATATTTTTGAAATAACATACTTTTCTCATGCAAGTGAAAGGAATGTTTCAGAATATGTCTCTGGCCATGGTTAAACACAACTTTAAGCATAGTTAACCATCTCAGAATATGATTAAACATGTTCGAACATGACTTTGGACACGGTTAAACATATATCCTGACAATATTTCAACCTACCCAAACATGGTTAAACATGTTTGAACAAACTTTGAGCATATCCGAACATTATTAAATATATCGCAACTAACTTTGAGCATGATTAAATATACTCGAACTATCTTTGAGCATATCCGAACATGGTTAAACATGTTCGAACAGAACTTTGGTCATGGTTAAACATATCGTGAAGAAAGTGCGAGCTACCGAACAAAATTCATTAAGAAAGACAAACTCATGAATTTGGTAATCACAAGCCAGTTCCAACTTTTAAAAAGCAACTGATTAACTAAATTTGGAAGAATTGTTATAAGTTTTCTTAAAACACTTTGTTAGAAACTGACGAATGAGTTTAACAATTTTTTGGAAATAATAGAGTATGATAATACTCTTAGAGTATAATATATACTACTTAGAGTATAATAATACATTTGATGTCAGAACATGTTTTGAATGAAATCGTGAATTCATAGTATGCAGAAAACGCGAACTTTGAAATTTATAGTTAGGTTAAATGAAGAAAAATAAAGCAAATTACTAAATTGAAAGACACATTTTGAAAGGATCGTTATAAGTTTGTTAAAACTGTTGTTGTATTAAACCCTATATTAGACAAAAAATTTACATACCTTTTGGAAGGAAGTTTCCCTAAGCCTTTGATGATTCGAACAAGCAGACTCATTGAAAAGTAGTAAGAAGCTTAAAATTCGACGGCAGTTTTACTCAATCTTATGCCGTAAAAGGTTCGATAAGGTACCGCATAGCACTAAGCCAAATGTACGGTAAACGGGAGCCGTGGAACATGTGACCTACCTCCACCAGATCCAAGCCTCGACTGACGTGCGCGGGGTCTAACACCTGTAGATGAAGGTCACTGATTAGAGATCAAGGTCACTGATAACAGATCACGTGACCGCTAACATCCAATCAGAAGCAAGCTTTCAGGTATGACGACATCCTGTGGCAATACCAGTAGACGAAGTGACGCCCTCCGCCTGCAAGAAACGATCATGTCGAAGCATGTACCGTCTTGCTGGCGCCAGTTGATTGACAGATGTTCGGGGGAATGCAAGGAATGCAGACACAATGGCGCCTTCCTCCACCGCCTACTCCTTTCACATGTCAGGCGATCTTCGCATCCAATCGCATACAAGTATTAGATGGTAGAGGGCGCTCGTGTTGTCTTCAAGTACGACGTCATCACTTGTTTTGTGCTTTGTCATAAACCATTTCCCCTTCAGTTGATGTCCTGAGCAGGTGCTTCACAGTAAGTAACACCATTTAAATTTTAAGTTTTTTTGTTAGTAATATTTTTATGTATAAAAAATAACAAAAAAAGACGTTTTGTTTAAAATAACAAGTGTCTTTCATCACTTTTTCGAATATCAAGTTTAACTTTATCGAATAACACACTACTTAAATTATCACAATTAGAAATATCCACTTAACGAGTTGTTGAACAATTTTACTGTTCCGACGAATTTAGTCATGTTTTAGCATGATCTAAGCATGATTAGTCATGCGTAGATAATCTTTTTCTGTTTCAAAAATTAGATTCAAAAATCTAAGTAAAAATTTTTCTCCGATAAATATTTTACTTAAATAGATTTTTAAATCTAATTTTTTTTAAACAGAAAAAGATTATCTAAGCATGACTAATCATGCTTAGATCATGCTAAAACATGACTAAATTCGTCGGAACAATAAACTTGTTCAACAACTCGTTAAGTGGATATTTCTAATTGTGATAATTTAAGTAGTGTGTTATTCGATAAAGTTAAACTTGATATTCGAAAAAGTGATGAAAGACACTTGTTATTTTAAACAAAATGTCTTTTTTTGTTATTTTTTATACATAAAAATATTACTAACAAAAAAACTTAAAATTTAAATGGTGTTACTTACTGTGAAGCATCTACCCAGAACATCAACTGAAGGGGAAATGGTTGATGACAAAGCACAAAACAAGTGATGACGTCGTACTTGAAGACAACACGAGCGCCCTCTACCATCTAATACTTGTATGTGATTGGATGCGAAGATCGCCTGACATGTGAAAGGAGTAGGCGGTGGAAGAGGGCGCCATTGTGTCTGCATTCCTTGCATTCCCCCGCCCACCTGTCAATCAACTGGCGCCAGCAAGACGGTACATGCTTCGACATGATCGTTTCTTGCAGGCGGAGGGCGTCACTTCGTCTACTGGTATTGCCACAGGATGTCGTCATACCTGAAAGCTTGCTTCTGATTGGATGTTAGCGGTCACGTTATCTGTTATCAGTGACCTTGATCTCTAATCAGTGACCTTCATCTACAGGTGTTAGACCCCGCGCACGTCAGTCGAGCTTGGATCTGGTGGAGGTAGGTCACATGTTCCACAGCTCCCGTTTACCGTACATTTGGCTTAGTGCTATGCGGTACCTTATCGAACCTTTTACGGCATAAGATCGAGTAAAACTGCCGTCGAATTTTAAGCTTCTTACTACTTTTCAATGAGTCTGCTTGTCCGAATCATCAAAAGCTTAGGGAAACTTCTTTCCAAAAGGTATGTAAATTTTTTTGTCTAATATAGTGTTTAATACAACAACAGTTTTAACAAACTTATAACGATCCTTTCAAAATGTGTCTTTCAATTTAGTAATTTGCTTTATTTTTCTTCATTTGACCTAACTATAAATTTCAAAGTTCGCGTTTTCTGCATACTATGAATTCACGATTTCATTCAAAACATGTTCTGACATCAAATGTATTATACTCTAAGTAGTATATATTATACTCTAAGAGTATTATCATACTCTATTATTTCCAAAAATTTGTTAAAATCATTCGTCAGTTTCTAATAAAGTATTTTAAGAAAACTTATAACAATTCTTCCAAATTTAGTTAATCCGTTGCTTTTTAAAAGTTGGAACTGTCTTGTGATTACCAAATTCATGAGTTTGTCTTTCTTAATGAATTTTGTTCGGTAGCTCGCACTTCTTCAGGATATTTTTAACCATGACCAAAGTTCTGTTCGAACATGTTTAACCATGTTAGGATATGCTCTAAGATAGTTCGAGTATATTTAATCATGCTCAAAGTTAGTTGGGATATATTTAACAATGTTCGGATATGCTCAAAGTTCGTTCAAACATCTTTAACCATGTTTGGGTAGGTTCAAATATTGTCAGGATATATCTTTAACCGTGTCCAAAGTCATGTTCGAACATGTTTAATCATATTCTGAGATGGTTAACTATGCTTAAAGTTATGTTTAACCATGGCCAGAGACATATTCTGAAACATTCCTTTCACTTGCATGAGAAAAGTATGTTATTTCAAAAATATTAACAGTTTAAGAAAAATAATGTTTTTTGCATGAACGTAAATTTAAGGGTAGTATCTATCTATATAAATGTTTAAGTAAAAGCATACACCCACGTCTACGTGTCTCTAAATATATGAAAGTCAAATGTTTATTTATGGGTTCTTGTGTAAAATATATATATATACATATATATATATATGTATATATGATGTATGTATATATATAACATACATATGTATGTATATGCATATATGTACATGTATATATATATATGTATATTTATATATATGTATATATATATATATATACACATATGTATGTATAAAATTTATTAGTTTTAAAAATTATAGAAAGTTTACAAAGATGATAAAAAGTTTTACAAAGTTTTAACAAAATTTTAAAAAGTTTTAACAAAAAAGTTTTACAAAAAATATATAAAAAGTTTTAACAAAAGTAAAAAAAAGTTTTAACAAAATTTTAAAAAAAGTTTTAAAAAAAAAGGTTTAACAGAAATTCAATCAACAAAAGGTATGTATAATTATTTTGTCTTTTAAGTGTAATGTTTGTCTAGTATTTCTTAAAACAAAAAAAGTTTTAACAAACTTTTAACAATCCTTTTTAAATGTATCTTTCAATTTAATTATTTGCTTTATTAAACTGAACTTAAAATTTCACACTTTCTGTTACTGTGAATGAATGAATTCAAAAGTTTGCACATTCTACATTACTTAATTCAAAACATGTTCTGTCATTCTCGATATTCAACTTGTGTTTCACAAGTTTAGCTTTCCTTAGTTTTATATGTGATTTCATTTAAAAAACAATTGTTAAAAATAAACTCGAAAAATATATTTTCAAACAGTGTGATTTGTTTAACATATTATTTCTAACAACAAAACTAAAAATATGTCATTAAAGTTAACCATTTACTTTTTTCTAAATTAAAACTGACTCAAAATTCACTGTTAAAGGCGATTTTTGTCTCGTAGCAATCCTAACACTTATGTTTGATAATTTAGTTTAAAGACGTCTACTTTGGATACATCACAACCATCGTATATATCATTTTCAATATATAATCACATCTATTATATACATCACAACCAGTGCAAGATAAATCAGTCGATTCCTATGTATGTATGTTAGTTTTCATCCTTTCAACAGCAGAGATGTTCATCATATGTTTTCAATAACTTAAATGTAAGTGTGACTACTAATTTTTCTTTTGCTAATAGGTAATAAACCCTTTATTATCAGTTGAAACTAATACACGTTCTTTGATTAGAAAAAATTGTTAAAACAATGCAACAAAAATTATTTTTTTAGTTAAATATAATTTTATAACGAGATATGGAAAAAATATCCTAAATTAGTAAAGTATTTTATCTTCAGTTCGAATCAAAGTAAAAAACTTTCCTAAGAAAGTTTTTTTAACATCTATGATTAGGAAAACAAAGTGTCCAATTAGCTCTGACATTAAAACTTATTTGTAAACTGAGTTTATGTTTCATATAGTTGTCTTCATTGGTATTTGTTAAACTAAATTACTATTAATCTTTTTTGGTTTAATATTCAAACTATCGTAAGATCTTGTTCATTCTAATTGAAAAGAATACAGTAGCTCACGGATTACAAATACTTTCTCCAAAACGAGTAGATAAGTTTAATATTCTTAAGAAAATTCACAGCTTTAACCTAAATTTTATATTACCTAGACAAAATATATTCCTTCGTTAGTAATTAATAAAAAAATATTAAGTTTATACCACTTTTCTAGAAAATAAAACTTTACTTCGTCAATCATTAAAATATTTTAGTTAAAAGTTGATTTCAGATTAAGCAAAAAAAAAAAAAACCTTTAAATACTAATTCAAAGAAAAAAAAACACATCTCTTTAAAAACTTAAAAGAAAAAAATGGGGAATTCTTTTTCTGATTTTAATTTTTGAAAACAGTGAATTAACAATCTTTCTTAAAACGAAAAACCTGTTGCTTTCGGTCAATAATAGGAAATATCATTCTTTAAAAAATTGCACTAAGATTTCGTTAGCCTTTAGACATGAAATGGACAATGCATGCTTTGTTATCAGTCTACAGAGGAGGGTGTCTGCAACCGTAAGATAAAGATCTCCTTATAGATTGCCTTCCTAAAGAAACATGCATGTAGGGTAGATCTCGTACAGATATTTCCTTCGATAAGGAAATGCTTGCTTATTGTACGACATCTCAACCACTTAAGTGAACGGTAGTTGTATATCAGATAGTAGATGTTTCACTGTTAAAAGCAATATAGCAACACTTACATGTAAAAAGAAAAAAAACTAAAGTGACCTAATCATCTACCAATAAAAACGAAGGGATCTGATGTCATAAGTAGCGAATGAAATCACGGAGATGTGCAGTCCTCGGTATCCAATACGCATCTTTTCAAATAATGTAAACTTAATAGAAAGGAAATATAAATATATATATATATATTTAACCTTCATTTCCAAAATTGTCTTGTTTATATATCGGTAAAAAACTGATGTTGTGTGTGAGAGTTTGTTATTCGCAATGAAGAATTTAATTTTAGTCAGGTAAGAGTACAATTGTTGAATCTTTTTGTATTTTCATTTGTGATAAAAATATATATCTAATTAAAGATGGTTTAAAAATTATTACAGTTAAAGATATGCTTTTACAGAAAGTGTTTTACATTTAAAAGTGAATAAATCTGTTTTGAAAATAAGTAGTTAAAACTAAGATAAAAACGGCAATATTAACTATATTTATTCAATAGATCTTGTTTTGAAAATCAATGAATTCTGTTGATGTTAGAAAAAGAAATCGAATCTTTAACTATACTATTTTACAAAAGTAAGTGTTTTCTAATTCAAAAAATAATTTAAAAGAACTAACATGTTAAAAATATATTCAATTGAAAATCAATGAATTCTGTCGATCTTAGAAAAAAAAAATCGAATCTTTAACTATACTATTTGACAAAAGTAAGTGTTTTCTAATTCAAAATAAAATTTTAAAAGAACTAACACGGTAAAAAATATATTCAATTCACACCACTTTTTTAAGAAAATAAAACTTTACTTCATAAGTCACTGAAATGTATTAGTTAAAATACTGAAACTAACGTGCATTCTTTTCGATAAATATATATATATATATATATCAAATAAGTAGTTAAAAGTGAGATAAAACAATGGGGCCTCGGTGGCTCAGTGGTGAACGTGATGAGTTAAAAAATGTAAAGTCTGGTTATGTGTTTATGGGTTCGAAACCGTAATGGAATTGATACATTAGTAACTTGGATAGTTCTAAGATTGTGAATCTAACATAAATCGGTTGATTCATGAGTCTTCATCCTTTCTATGGCACTCAGGTCTTCATCCTATGTTTCAAATGACTTAAATGTGGGTGAGGCTACCAATTTTTTGCTCCTTTTTCGTTATTGCAAAGCAAAATATTCCACCACTTTCTTAAGTTTTCCATAGTTTTTCCAAAAACAGAGTTGTTCATTAATTTAAAAAAGTTCTTTTCTTAGTTTGGAAACAAAAAAAATTGTTTTCGCATTCAGCTTATATTTCAGTTAACATTCATCCTTGACAATAATTAAACAATAACATTGTTGTCAAATCTAATTCGCGTTCTTTCTATTAGTAAAAATATTTTATATTCTTTTAAATAATAATTAAATGAAAATATATGTAAAATCGTTTATTAAAAAGCTTTATTTAGGAAAAACTTGTTTCGGAAATTAATGTATCGAAATTAATATATTAACAAATAAAAAATAACTAATTTATTAAAAAGTTTTATTAACACATGACTTACTGAAAAAAACTTGTTTCGGAAATTAACAAAAGACTAAAACTGAAAAACTTGTTTCGGAAATTAACAAATGATTAAAAAATATTAACTAATTTATTTAAAACTTTATTTGCAATGACTAAATTAACCCGAGAGTAGTCGCGGCATTTTTTAGAACGTTAGTAGTCGCGTTCGGTCCATTTTCCGCCGTTACCAGCAGGCCGAAAAAGAAGGGGAAACTTGCCGGTGTTATCAGTTGATCGAAAACGGATAAGGTAGGGGGGAAATATTGACGGAACTTTAAAAGATTACAGAAATTATTCATTTTACAACTTTTTACAGCAATTATTTATTTCGCTTAAGTATATATTCAGTTGGCATCTAGATAAATGCTTTTATATCTCTTTCTTTGCATAAATACTTAAAAGTAAATAGTAAATGATTTGATTGAATTTCTGATGTTACTATGAATCAATAATTAGTAGGAAAACATTTACGAATATGAATCTAAATTCGTGATAGGAGTTTTTTTTTTTTTTTTTTTTTTTTTTTTTTTTTTTGAAGGACAGAATCAGAGTCAGGTAGGGTGGGCCTATATCCCTCGTGCAGATAATTGGCCGTCATAAATACAAACAAACAAACAAACAGAGTCAGGTAGATTTTTATGATACTCCGGCACTCTCTATCCATTTAATAAAATAAAATTAATAAATTTAGCATCAATATATTACACTGACATTAAATTGAACAATTAAACTGAAAGTAAAAATGGAACCTATGACATGCAACAGAAAATCAAATACAATACCACTAATTCACCAGCATATTGCGGGCGATTAATTCATTTAAAACATATGAAAAACCATCAAATTTGATGCAATAAACAATTAAAGAGAATATATATATATATATATATAAACTTTCTGTACAATAATACCATTGAAAAATAATGAAAATGACCAATAATTATGAAATCACAAACACCACATAAACCAAATATTATGAAAAATGTTTAATTATATATACATATATATATATATATATATATATATATATATAATAAAGAAAAAGGTAAAAAATACTTAACTTCGAAATTATAAATGTAAATGGTGTAACTACGTTTTATTTATTTATTTTGTGGGGTGTCTGTGTGTGTATGAGGGGGGGGGGAGGGAGGGGGTTCGCGAGATTTTGTGATTAAATGCATTTTTCTAATGAAAATGCACGATTTGTAATTTTTCTACTTATTTCAGGGTGGGAGCAGCGCCCTTGAATAAAAACTCTGGATACGAACTTCGCTTATATAAAGCAAATAATAAATAAGTTATCGAAATTATATATTTAATTTAAATACATTTGCAATTGTAGATTTAAATCCTAAGATAGATAAATTATTTTAATTAATAGAATCACTGAAAGGTTCATCTTAATAGGGATGTATTTTACAGCAACTATTTAATTAAAATAAATATTCAATTGTACATTTCATAATAAGGTATTAATGTTATAATTTATTGTTTTATAATAACATTCATTAAAATAATAAAAACAATAAGAAAATTTTCTCCGAAATTATAAATATGCAGCAATAATTTAATTTAAATGAATTTTCTCTCATATTCTGGAAAACATTATTCTGAAAAATAGTTTGAACAATTGATGAAGGACAACAAATTTAAATTTCTCAGATACCGTCCCCAAGCCTCTATTGGATTTCAATAATAATAATAATAATAATAATAAAATTCTGCGGCATTGTTAAAAAAAATGTGTTTTTACTTACAGTATGAAAATTTAACAATAGATAAATTTTAGAAAAATACTTAAAGTATTTTTTAAAATCATAGTATAAACATTCACTGAATTATCCAAAAGAGATTTTTATTTGCGTAATTTCTAACCTACATTATAAAATTCTCATTATTTTTCTTATTGTACAAATAAATTATATGTATGCTCTTCGCAGATATACATACGACATTTCTGAGAAAATTGTTTTATCTTTCGAATTTGTTTTATTGTACAAAAACGATACTTTTCAGATTTTGGAGATATGGCAATTTTTATACTGATTCCCACAAAATTCTCTTCTCTCTTTTTTAATGGTTTGGCAGTGGTATTGTCTTTTTACTTTTATTTATATGTTCCGGTAATAAATGGAAAGCAAGTTCTTTCAAATAATGATGATGAATTTCCCTTTTCTTCCCATATTTAAACGATTATCAATTTGAGAATTTATTCGCGCAATATTTGACAATGAAAAAAAATGTAAGTGACCATCCATCAGATTTTTGTGCGAACTGACTTCACAACTAATATAATAAAACAATTTCAAGTCACATTCTAAAAGAAAGAAAGACGAAATAACAACAGGCAGAGAGTCCGTACTTCGAAGAAACTTTCCCCCACAGATTTCGCGGAAATGGGAAAGGATGAACATGAGGGGGAAAAATTCAACTAACACAAGTGGTCGCAACGCGGTCATTTAGACCGACTGAAACTTAAGAATGCGATAAAATGCTAAGAAATAGCAGGAATGACTTGCAATTTTACTACACAAGAGTGTGAACACTCAAGGTCAGCTACACGGAATTTGGCTATCGTAACTTTAACGGGAAATGAGTTACAGGAAGATAACGAATTTCGGGCGGGGAAAAGACCAACGCGCGACTACTAACGGGTTAATTGAAACATGTTTCGTAAAATTAACAAATGACTAAAAAAATTATAACTTATTTCGTTAAAACTTAAAAATGTATTAACCTTTTTTATTCAGTTTAAAATTAAAACTTTATTTGCAATGACTAAATTAATTGAATCATGTTCCGTAAAATTAATAAATGTCTAAAAATTATAACTTATTTCGTTAAAACTTAAAAATGTATTAACCTTTTTAATTCAGTTCGAAATAGGATGATGTCATCACAGATGAGTTTAAAATCCTATCAAGAGAGGGCACTGGTGTCGCCGGAAACGATTGTGCTGCCCCCTAGGTTCGTCTCTCGTCCAATCAGAAGCAAGCTCCTTATCTGGATGAAGCCGGTTGTTGCACGCTTCTTCATTCATTAGCCCGGTGGATGTCACAGAGGTAGGACGTGTCTCGACGCTGCTCCGTGGTAAGTATTTTTTAATTGCATGCGATCTTTTCTAATGACCTCATCCTTCCTAATCATTCATTTCTTTGTTCTACCTTCCTCTTACAACAGACTTTCCTTCATTAACACTCTTCTTACAGTAGACTTTTATTAATTCATTATATTTTTATTGATTCATGAACATTATCCTTTGTTCTAACCCCTCTCTTACAGTACACTTTTCATTATCGCTTCTTTGTTTTAACCCCTCTACTATAGCATGACGCGCGGGCGCCTGTCTGTCTCGACTCCTCCCACCTGTCCATCACTTTCTTATCTCCCCTCACCTGTCAATCACTCAACTCTGCCCACCTGTCACTCATCTTTGGCCACGCCCTCCACCTCTACCTCAACGCATGACGCCTGCTGAAATAGAACCGGCTTTTTCCTTCTACAATTATCTGCCAGGACCAAAAAAAAAAAAAAGCGAAGTGTTGTGTGTTAAAAAGTGCTGTGTAGTGTTTTATACTCACCTGTTCTGATGAAAGGTTCTTCAAAAAAAGCTACGTACAATGCAAAATAACTGTTATTTTCCGTTTACATGCTGTGAACTAAATTCTTCCTTTTTCATGCTGTTTGTTTAAAAAAAAAAAGAAGAAAAGAGATAACAAATGCTTATTCTTATTTGTTAGATTTGTTTGGATGGAAGAAGAGGTTTTTTCTTTTTAGCTAGGTTGATTTTTTTTTAAATTTTCAAAATTTTAACTGCATTTATATGTGTAATTTCCTCTTTTCACGCTTTACTTTGAAAGGTAAGTTTTTTTTAATTTGTTCCAGTACAGATTTATGTTAAGTGTGTTTAAATTTTTTCATGCATGACAAGGAATTTCTTGATTTAATATTTATCTTTAATGATATTTGTCTGACATTCCTTGTCGCTCTTTGAAAAAAAAAACCTTTTTAATTTTTATCTATGCTTGTCTCTGGCACATTTTTTACTTGTAGTTATGAATCACATTTTTTAAAGAAAAGTATCTTTACTTTTAATTTCATTTCTATTTGGATTGCAATGATATGTATTTGTAATTATCTCAGTTAAGAATATTTAATATGTTTGTTAATTTTTTTCTGCTTAAAAAAGAGAAATATAACTTGTTTGGTACAGGATTACTTTTGTAATGTAATGTAAAATTTACGAATATTCCATATACATTTCTCATTTTTAAAAAAAAGTGCAGCATATTTATTTTAATGTTTCTTTTGATTTGTATAAGATAACCACTAAATGTGTTGCATTGGCACATTGCCGCACTTTCAGAGATAATATGTTGTTTTTATTGTCTCTTTGATCAGGAAGTGCTGTCCTGTGGGTTTTATCGTCTGTTGGACGTAAATTACGCTGGTTCGTATGTGTCTGTTGACAGTATGATTTAAATTGCACAGTTGTGTTCAGTGCAACATATTTAGTATTGTCCCTTTTGAGAGTAGTTCTATAGTAATTATTAAATTTTAATGTGAGTTAAGAAGTTATTATACACCCTCTCTTAAAAATATAGATATAAAAAAAGTCTAGATATATTTGTTTTATATTGTGTATAGCGTGCTTTTAAATATTTTTTTACACAGTTACATCTTGGATTCACTTTTTACAATTCTTGAGAGTTAATATTCTTATAGGCAGAAAATTTTATGTTTTGTGACTATTATATTTTTTTTTTTTTTTTTTTTGCGCTGATTAGAAGTAATGTGAAGTGTGTGGGATTTGCAGATTGGAGATAATTTAAAATAGTCATAGAGAAGCAGGTGGCGATTTTACAAACCATCACGCGTAGCGCGATTGAGTACAATATCGAATGGTGGTTGGCAGAAAGATGGTTACGGAATTTCTGGGGGAGGAGTTAAATGTATCAATTCAATGAGGGACTTTGTTTATAACTAGTAATATAAACTAGTAATATAAAGGTTTCAAGTTGAGCTTTTGTTAAAGTTTTTTTTTTTTTTTTTTTTTTTTAGAACTATTTAGATCTTTATTGAATTAATTAAGTTAATAAATAGTATTTATTAACTTATAATAAAGATTGCTTATTATTAGTTGCTTCGTAATTTTTAATTGTGCATTAGTTAATTAAATTATAATCACAATTAAGTTAAATAAAATTTAATTAATATTTTATTACATAAAATAAAATTTAATTTTAAATAAATTTGTAAATTCATATAAGCTATTTTTAATACTTAAATGAACGTTTATTAAAGTACTGTAACTCCTAAACTTACATTAAAAATACTTTTATGCTAGAACTTTAGTAACAGATAGATATGAAATTAAGAGAGTCAATTTATTAGTTTTACCAAAAGTAGTAACCTTAAGGTTTTAAGTTGTGTCTTTATTAATGAGTTGTTTTTTTAGAGTTTTGTTTAGATCTTTATTGAATTAGTTATGTTAATAAACAGTATTTATTAAATGATAATAAACATTAATTATCAGTTGCTTTGTAATTTTTAATTGTCAATTAGATAATTAAATTATAATTACAATTAAGTTAAATAAATTTATTATTACATACAATAAAATTTAATTTTAAATAAATTTCAATAATTATTTTTTTTTAAATTCATATAAGCTATTTTTTTAATAATTAAATGAACACTTATTAAAATGTTGTAACTTTTAAACTTATATTAAAAATACTTTTATGTTGAAACTTTAACAACAGATAAATATCAAATTAAAAGAATCTTTTAAAAGCAAGCATTAGACTTCAACATTTATATTCATTATATAGTATTCAACAATTACTGATTTATCTGTAGTTATTAAGTAGTTGGGAATTATCATAAATTAAAGATTTTCTTTTTTAAATATTTTATTTAAATATATAATTAATATTGATATTTTAATATATATAACTATATTAATTAGTTTTTTATTTAAATATATAATTAATATTAACTCCTTGGGGACGAGCCACTGGTATCCGTGTCCCCTAAGGTACTCAGAATCAGGGATTATTCTCACCAGTAAAATTTTATTGTAAATTTTGCCTTATCCTGAGAATTTTCCCTATTCAATTAGGCAAAAATTTCTGTTTATAAAAACCGGTGAGTAATTTATTTAGCCATCTGAATTATTTAATTTCAGGTTTTATTTAGTTTAATTTTTTCTGTGAATACATGGGAAGTTTGTAAGGTATTTTGTTGTTGTTGTTGTTGTGAAACTAAAAAATAATTTAAATATATTTAAAAAATTAATTTACATGACAAATTTTGCATTTTATGCTCTTTTGATTTAAAGAGATGGTTGAATAAACCTTTGTTTGTGCCCCTCTCCCTCCCCCGAAGATAAAAGTATAAAACTGCAATTTATTTGCATGTCAATTTATGCAACAGTACAAAAAGATATAAACAGCTTGGTAAATTTAAAGAATTTATAATCCCGGTTTAAGGAATAACTTTCGATGTCTAAACAATAAAAATTGCAATTTTTTTTCTAATATTTATAAAAAAAAAAATTCTGAATTCTATTGTAGTGCAGATATATTTACATGCAAAAATATACATTACAGGAGATATCTAAATTTCAATATGATACTTCAATTCTAATTATGATAATACAAAATAAACATTTTTTTTAATTTTATTTTTGTGCTTTACTTAATTATTCTTGTGAAATACTAGTTTAATATGTTGATTTCAGTTTCATTCTTTAGTTATTCAAAATATGAGTTGCTTCTACTGAAAAAGTAATTATTTAAATTTAATTTAACAATCGGAAATATTAGTTTACAGATATTAACGACTATAATAATTTATAAACAAAATTGGTAGAAGAATATTAATGTTTATTTTTTAAGTTTATGTAAGGTTTTGTTATACATCACTAAATTATGTAAAACATATAGTCCCCCCCCCACTTTAAAAATTACAAAAGATGAGATGATAGAAATTAATTATTTTTCATTCACCTTTTCAGTTAAAATATTAGTTTTCTTTTTCTTTAAAAAAAAATAATAAATACAATGAAATAATACAAGAATTGTTGTACTTGATTGCTTATTCGATCTGTTTCATCTTAAATGATACTTGTATATAGGAATTGTTTTCTTTTAAATGAATAAGATAATAAATCGTGTTGTACACTTTTTTTTGTTCTAATCATCATTAAAAATAAAGAAAATATGAATATGCGAAATGCGAGCTCTGACGATTTTATCAACCAAGTGAAAGCTATCCTCTTCGAGCGAATTAAGCCCCTCCTACATCGAGGCGACCGACCAATCATTATTCGATATCGCTCGCAATCGCTTTATGCATGATGGTTTGTAAAATCGCAAGCAGGTGAGCGTAACATTTTTTCATTTAGATGTGGGCACTTGATTAGAAATTTACATTCAGTAGGCGTAATCATAATAAAAAAAATAATACATTCTTTTCTCTTTCACATATATGTTTTGTTGGATTGTATACTTTGGCAAAATTTTTAGTAATCTTAGATTAATTTATCCTGGCATACATTTAGTTTAGGCTTATTACTTAAGAGCTCGAGTCATCATGTCATTGTTACAAAAAAAAATATTTTTTCCCTTTTGGCTCTTGTTTGCTTTTGCAAAATACATAAGATGTACAACATAGGTTTGACGTATAGTTTTAAACAGTTATTTTTATGTTTCTTAATGACATGCATTACATTAATATATTGTTTTGATCATTTTGGGTAAGTTTGATTGCTAGTACCTCTGTCGTGTTTTATGTGGGATACTTCAGTCATTGCGCTATTTTCCATGGGATAGCAAAAGGTCTGAGGTGTGTATTTCGATCTATGGTTAAGCAAGTTGGCCGCTAGCTTAATCAGGGATCGGATATGTTTCCTAACATGATTGATGGAGTTACACTAATATTAATGTTACAATTGGAGCATTGTTTACATTTAAAAAAAAAAAAAATTAATTTGCTAAAAATTCACCTGTAATTGTTTCCTAATGCTGATGATGGATACCACTTTTACACTAGTTGACACTTTATCACTAACTTGCTATGAGCAGATAGCATTGTTAGGTATTAATCACACACATTTTTCCCCTCTTATGCACATGGCTGTTGTGATGTCATGTTTGGCCTGGTACTTCACACACACACATTTATTCATTCAGTTTAGCTGATTTTGTTCTATGTCAATTAACACTCACCATGGTTAAGGACATTCATAACTATCTGTGCATGTTTTGGTTTCTTTTTATCAGCATTTGTGTTTAGCTTAAGATTGCATTTTTTTACACTGCATTCACAACTTCGTATTTTTTTTAGATAGATTTATTTTAATGTAAGATATTTTTTTGTTGGTTTGTTTCAAAGTTCGCAAAAATTATGTCATAATTTAACTAGAGTACATGGTTTACACATTCATCGTAAATTTTATGCAAGAGATAATTAATTTGGTGTACATTTTTCTACATACAGTTAATGTACTGTTTAATTTCATTGTTTACGCGCGGCTGGTGACTCGTTGCTATTTTATTTATAACACAAGGTAATTTTTGTATAACTGACATGATATTTGATATCGGTAAGTTATTTTTTATAACATTTATTCAAATGCATAATGTGAGCGGTTATGTGCATTATTTTTTTAGAAGGCTATTCACATATAGTCATTAAATTAAATCTTTGGCATTTTTTTCACATTTTACATTTCTTTAGTAAGTTAAAAGTCTCATAGGTGTCTTGTGACGGATATATACACTCATATCACATAAGAGATATAGCTTGTTTGCTTGTCTTTTTCTTTCATTCTTTTTGCTTGAAACATGTTTTGCTTGCCATAACTTCTACATTTTAGTGTAGAGTTATGCAATCTGCTGAGCACGTGTGCCTTTTTGCACATTTTCGTTTACTTTATACAATAATAACTTTGGCAGACACATCTGGTTTTTAAATTTTAACCCTTAGTCAACCACTTATTCATTTTTTTCGCAAGTACTTCATGTGTTGGGTATTTGTTTATGTTACACAACATTTGCTTATTTTGATTTTTTTTTTCTGCATTCATTTACATACATTACACTAGTTAAGTTACATATGTAGTTCATTTGCTTTTACACATTGCACTTTGCTTGCGATTTATTCAGCAGTATTTCTTTTTGTTTTTTTTTTCTTACAGATAGTTCGTTGAGTTGTACACACTGGCTGGTTTAGAGTGTAACCAGAGTTTACACACTCATTAGAAGTACTTCATTTGTTTTATTAACCCTTATTCATTACATTTTAATGATAACTCATTAATTATGTAATTGAATCTCACTCGTATGCAAGTGTTTTGGGTTATTACACACATACTGTCTGTTTATTTTGTTGGCAAATATATTACAATTTTAGTTCATTGAGACATTAGTACAAATAGTTCATGTGGAATTATACAATTTGTTCATGTGTTTATTTCAAGGAGTTCATGAGTTTGGGAGTTTCTTTTCCCTCCCTTCATACACACGTTTTTTTCCCTGTTACTTTTCTATATTTTAAATTTTACACCATGTTCTATATTAAATTCTCTACCATTTTTTAAAAAATTTTAGCAGGATTATTTTTTTTTGTGTTTGCATAATGTCATAACATATCAATGACACCATCACTTTGTCTATGTACAAAGATTTTAAGGTTTTTAGGAGTTATCCGTCACATGACATATTTAACTACACATACATTTCGAATTTGTTGACTTTAAACATGTAACATTTTTTTACACTTTCATTGGATATTTCTTACTTGAAGGTGGCAGATCGAGTAAGATATCTTGTTGCACTATACAAGATACTAAGCAATTTCTTAGTACTTTTTAATCTTGCCAGGAGTTAAATTCTATTCAATACACAGAAAGTCAGGATGGCAGTGTGAAAATTCATAATATACTAAATTAAAATATACGTTGATTTTTTTGGAAGCGGGAACTTAGTTAAATTGCAGAAATTAAAAAAAAAAAAAATCTACCTTTTCTTGTTTAAGGCAGAAGCCATAAGCTGATGCCACTTTAATTCAAAATATTTCAATATTTAGGGCTACACTTGTTTGAGAACGTGCAACATGCACATTTTTGTCTCTGGTAGTCCCGTGCGTTATGCACAAAGTTTTGTTTGTTTCCTATGCCAGTAATGAAGCAACCTAAGACATTACAAATAACCTTCAATTTTATTAAAGGATTCACCTTTACTGAAAGTTACAAAATTTTTACCGGTGTATTTGTCGTCTGTGTTTTTTTATTTGCTTGCATTTTATAATATTATGATCTCATGTAAGATCAAATTTTTGAGAAGTGATAAATACAGTAAATGTGAATGCTTCTCTATATGAAAATATACATGACTAAAATGCTGGTACCAGCGCCAAAAACATAATGCCACAAAAATTAAATATAGGATCCTATGTCATCAACAAATGTGGCACTTTCATTTTTGTGGATAATATAATTAAAAAAAAAAAGATTATTTTGAATATTATGAGCGCTCAGTCATGAAATGATACAATTCTTTGTGAATTGACTTTAAAGCAAGCAAATATATTTTTTTTCTACTTATGTGTTGTTGTATAAAATATTTACAGGAACTATGGTGTACTAGCTTCAGAGTCTAGCTAAAAATAGTTTTCTCTTTGTGTGTCAACTTAAACAGTTTTTAGTTTGTAATAGTACATATTTGTAAGTGCGAAGTTAGACAAAGGGTGTGTTGATTGAAAGCTGCAACGTAGACGTTGCATCTTTTTCGGGTGTCCCGGTGAGATATGTGATACAGACCTATCACATATCCTTATTGCTTCAAAATTAATTTAATTCATTTATTTTTGGCTTTCGAAACATGTCGTTTTTTCCCTTCGTTAGGTAAAATCTATTATTTAACTCGACGCTTAAAATCCATTTAGAATCTTATCAGTTTGGGTTTTTTTTTCTTTCTTTCAATATCCTCTAGGATTTAGTGCAGTATGTCTCAATTCAATTATTTATTATAGCTTTCCTAATACCATCTACGGCCGTTAAAAATAAAATATAAATAGTTAAATCAGATGCACCTGCTGTTGATTTCAATGAATATTATTTTGTTTTCTTTTTCTTTGGTATTGCCCACGCGAGATGTAATTATTTCTCATTTATTTATTTAAGTAAGTGACCGTTGAAATAATTTATCTAAAATACAAAATGAATGATTATTGATGCGGTGTTTAAATTACTTTTCATGTACATTCATTTTCTTTATCAGTAGTGTTAAAACATATCTTTCTCAGTATTTCGCAATTTTAGGTACCATTCATCGAACATAATCATTTGGTTTTGATAATTTATGGCCGGCTTTGTGGCGTCTGTAATATACATATGTAGAACCGTTTTTCTGGCAATCTGTCTGCATCACGCGATTTATTTATTGTTTTTTGTTGGGATGCTAGATTCTGGGTTAATCATTTTGGCGTGTAAATATCACCTTTTGTCTGCTTTCCGTACACTAATTGTAATGCTCAGAATTTGGCGATGTTGTGCGCCAAGTCTCATATGTTGCTTATGAAATGGCGCTCTTGAACTTCTGCTCTCAGTCGGTACGGATGTAAAAGACCTTGTGGTTTGAGGGTACGCTCAGGCGTACCCCTTTTGCTCGTATTACCTCTCTCCCATCTTATAGTTCTAAGTAAATTACCCTTTATTATTATGTCAAAATGTTAAAATAAAGTTTCTAGTTCCTGTATCTTGGGTTGGAGTTTTTCTTATGCACTTTTACGAACCCGAACACTGAACTACACCATAAGGGTGGCCAGTGGTGAGGGAAAAACGCTGTCAAAAAAAAGCGAATGCTACCAGTATTTTCTTCTAGAAAAGCTACCAATAATATAACGGGACTAAAGAAAGCTTATTTCTCTTTAATAAAATACTGGTATTTCACATCTTTTTTGACTGTCTTTTTCAGAATTGATACCCACTAGATTGTGAAAATTTTAAAACACTTGTAGAGGTCATCGTCTAGAACTAGCTTTTGCAGAATACTTCCGTGCCACTTGGTCGAGCACGTCGACAACAAATTTTGTAGGATTGTAGAATTTTACAGTTTCTGGTAAGTGTTTGTCACCAGTTTCAAATGTAACTGATGGATGTCAGGAACTTAGAATTAAAACATATTTATTTTACTTTCCTTGATAAACTCAACGTAATATCATCTTTGGCAAGAATTTGGCTACAATACAAGGAATTTTTTCAGATTTTACGTACTGTAGAATTTTGTTTTTCGTCCGCAATTTACTGTGCCAACAATGCTTGTTTTTAGTGACTTCAGCTTTTCTGCAAATGGAAGTGAAGTAAAGAGTTTATCTGTGGTAATGTTGTAACCTTTGTTGAAATGTGGTTGTATAAAGTATGGACTGTTGCGATATCTACTAGATAAAATGTGCATTAAAATTGACGGCGGTCATTTTGACCGTTTCGGCGGTTCTAGGTATACTAATGCAATACTTGATAAATTTTGGCTGACTGGAAAATTTATTACTGGCATATCATAGCTTTTCGAATTATAGGAAAAGTCACGGAATTTGAAAATTATACTCTAAATAGAAAAAAACTGGTACGCAACGAAAGTTTCGAAACTGTCAAAATGACCGCCTTGGCGGTTTTAGTGTTAATTATTATTTAACCCTTAATTGCATAGTGATGTAAATTTCCATCACCTTTTATTTAATTTTTAATACATAAATTAAGTTTTTACAACCACTATATTTATATAAAAATATTAATCCTTTAAAAGTCACAAAAATATGCTACTAAATAAAGTTAAAAATCTATCTTAAGATTTCTGGTGTCGAATCCTTAATATAAAAATAAAAAACACAATTTAAAAAAAGTAATTCATGCAATTAAGGTTTAATGGCATAATTTTAAGTCAGTTTAAATTTCGACCCGAGTTTTCGCTCAGCTGATGAGGGGGGGGGGGGATTGTTTTCTATAAATTGATTTTTGAAGATTTTTTTCTGTGTTTTGAGTTAATTTTAGCTAGGATAACCGATTATTACCTCGATATAATACTTAAGATTTTTTTCTTTTCGTAATCCAGATGGCAAATTTTCTTACTTTCAGAAAACCGTTTGTTATTTAGTAGTGGAATCGCTCGTGCACGAAATTGTGGGTAGATGGTAGTTTTATTACAAAACTGAAAATTCTGGTGGATATTAAAAAGAAGTGGTATTTCCGAGTATACATAAATGTGAAAATTGTTCCGCTGTTAAAACTCAGGTCTTTATTAAATTATTATTATTATTATTATTATTATTATTATTATTTATTTTAAATTTATTTTTTAACCGCATGTTTTTAACTTTCGTTTCATCAGACTTCACTGCAAAGAAACCCTCTTTCGTGACTTTCTGTATGCAGTATTCATTATCCATAAAAATTGACTTTTCTAATATTTTTCTTTTAAAAGCAATTAAAATAAGGAAAAGGTAAGATTTCGTAAGTTAGTAGAGGTTTCCAGATTTGGTCTTTTTCTATACTGAATTTTTACATTCACACCAAAAAATCTGTATACATTATCTTTATTTAATGAAAGACGTTTTGCGTTTACCTTAAGTAAAAATTCTTCTTTCAGAAATTCTGATGTGAATTCGAAGTTTTTAAATTGAAAGTAGAGGGCAAACTGACAACCCAGTAAGTTTGTTGAGATAGCAGAAAATTTACACTTACTGTAATTGGCTTAATATAAAAGGGTTTTATTCTTAATTAGAAATGCTGGTTCAAGCATGTTTATTTAATATGGACATTCCAGACAAGAAATTACGATAGTTGAAATAACATTTTGACATAGAACATTAGTGCATAAGGAATATTTGAATACAGATTGTACATAGACCACATCCCTTAAAATGCAAGGCTTACGCACTGACATAATAATTGAGACTGTCGTAGGTTTAATTTTTTCAGCGTTTGTGTGGCCCCTAGAATTTGGTACAAGTATTTTCTGAAACTTCTCTCGCCTTTTTTGAATTTTAAAAATAAGGTGGGGAAACCCTTTAGAAATTACTGGTATTAAAACTCAAGGGACTGTGTAAAAGAAATAAAAAATTACCTTACTATAGCCGCCATTTTTATGTCAGCGTTTAGGCCACAGGGCGATGAATAAAACTGAAATTTTGCAGAGAAATACTAACTTGAAATAGCTCTTTGTCTCTCTAAATTGTGTGTTTTTTTCAATTCCTACTATTAGTTCACACTCTCCCTATATATATCTTGTTCAAATTTTCAATCGTTAATAAAATACTTATTATTCATCCAATGAAGTTCAAATAATTTTTTTTTGAAATTGTAGTGGTTGCAGGGATGAGAGCGTTCCGATCCAAATGACCGATTACTACCAATAAATTGTAATAGTATTCTTTTGTTTATTAACCCCTTGAGGGGCAAGCAAAAATGCCTCTAAATATTAAATTCTCACCGGAATAATAGAAAAAATTATTTTTAAGTAAGGAAAAGCAATTTTTAATAACTATCCTCCAAAGCTAAAAATATAAAATTTAGTATACATTTTCTGGTGAGAATCCTGTTTAAATTAGGCGGATACAATTTATCCCACTGCCCCTCAAGGGGTTGAATCTCAGACATTCTGTTAATAAATAATGCGAGAAGTACTATTAAAATTTAGTGGTAGTAATCGGTCATTTGGGTCGGAGCACTCTCATCCATGAGTGGATAACAACTGATGTTAATACAGTTTTTTCAAATATTAATTCATTAATTAAATTTTAATTAATTAATTTTAGTTTTATATGGGAGAAAAAGTGGCGGCCATTGGTTATTGGACAGCATTTGATGCATCTTCATACCTATAAGGGGGTTACCATGGGGGTGACCCTGTTCTGTCGCCAAATACCGCCAAATTTTTCGCCAACTTTGCGACCAAAATGAGTCACCAAAAGTGACGCCAACTTGGCGATATCTCTAATATTTCGCCAAATTCCCATAGACTTCCATCGTAAACCAGTAGGGTTTACTTGCTTATAGAAAAATCAACAGAACAGCATTTTAATGCAACAAAAACTAATATTAGCTTAAGGGATTATATTAAATTTTTCTTTGATGACCTAAGTAGGAATTGACTTATTTTTTTTATATTACTTGTTTGTTTCTATTCGCGTTTTATGTGTTTTATATAAAAATTCCCTATAATTAATTGTGCGGGGGTCGTACCTTTCCAGAAATTTTTCGGGACGAATATCAGGATATTAATTTTGGAAAATATGTCTGGGTTAAGCGCGCGAAATTTCGCCCTAATTAAGAAGAGATTTTCTAACAGATAATACTGGTACCGAATAATTTCCTGGTCATGAAATTTCAGGACAAGTACGACCCCTGCTTGTGTTTTAATACATTTTAGAGAATTTAGACAGAATATTTATATTTTCTGGTCCTTTCATAGGTTGTACGATTAATTATCTGCTTGCAAGCATGGTCGCATACTCCGAATTTTAAGTCGGTAGCATGTAAATCAGTAACTTACTGCAGAAAGTAAAACAGAAAATTCATTTTTGTTGAGATTTTGTTCTGCGTATGATCCGATTAGGGCACAATTTTTCATGGACATTGTTGTTAACCCTTTCGCGGGCGATGTCCTTAAAAAAAGAACACCTAATTTTAATTCCAAAAATGACAAACGGCACAAAAATTATTTATTTAAAATTTTCTTTTTATAATGTACGTGAAGCAACTTCATATTTTCTAATAAATTCGTTTATAAATTCTGCTGTCAGTCTATTGTTCCATCAGTTTATAAACAGAATTACTCCGCACGGGTTAAAATAGACTGTTTTTTAATATTTTGTATAGCACCATTTTTAAAATATAATGTTTCTGTTTGATTTTTAATAGAAAAAGCGCGTATTTTTGGACACAGTTCAGGTGTGCACTAATTAAAATTGATCTGACATGGGAGATCATTCTTCGTTATTTTTGTACTTTGTTATCACAAATTGGACTTAACCCTTAAATCATAGCTACCAATTCTTCAGCTTTTTTGTACCACAAAAATTTAATAGAAATTTTTGCCTATTTAATCGACAGATTACATACACCGATTTAAATATGTAAACATATGTATAAAAAATGTGTGGTACAAAAAAGCGTAAGGTGATGGCAGCTATGCCTTAGCTGCATGATTTTTTACTTCGTTTCGAAAAAAGTATACATGATTGTAAGAAAGCTTTATTACACAGGAAAAATAATGAAAATAGTCACAGATATATTTTTCGTATAATACGTTAACCTTTTCTTAATGCACATCTGCAACGTATGCAAAAAGTACTGTTATAACTAAAATAGTGCAAAATTAGAAATTATTTTAATAAGTATGACTCTAGGTAACTTATTTTATATGAATTTTATTTTGAGAAACTTAGCATTTAAATACATGAATTATTCTTTTAGAATTGTGTTTTTTATACTTATATTAAGGCTTAGGCACCAGAAATTTAAAAATAGATTTTTAACTTTATTTAGTAGCATAGTTTTGCATTTTTTACAGGATTAATACTGCTATATAAATACCGTGGCTATTAAGAACGTAATTTATTTATTAAAAGTTAATTAAAAATGATGAAGATATGTATCACTATGCATTTAAGGGTTAAAACTTTTATGCTCTTGACACTAACTTTGATGAAAATTATTCATTTACCGCTATGAAATACCACTCCCGAGATTTCCCTGGGATAGAAAGTTATCCAATTTTTTTCGCTTGCATTACCTTTTATCCCCTGGAGGGGCAAGCAAAAATATCTCTAAATATCATCGGAATAATTGAAAAATTTTATTTTTAAATAAGAAAAAACAATATAACAGCGATTTTCCCCTAAAGTTAAAAATGCAAAATTTAGTTAAAATTTTCTGGTGACAATCTTGTTTAACCCCTTCGGGACGAGCGACACGTGTACGTGCCGGAAATAGGCCTAAGGATCCTCGTTTATCCTCACCAGTAAAATTTTACTGTAAAATTTGCCTAATTTAATCCGAGCATTTTCCCGATTTGAATAGGCACAAACTTCTGTTTTTTAAAACCGGTAGCAAAGTAATAAACATTTCGTAAAAGGCTCCCGTCGCGAAGGGGTTAAGGGGTCTCAGGACTCTTAAAATTGGAAAAGAAGAAAAAGAAAGACCATTTTCAACATTTATTATCTTAAAATGTATTTGATTTTTAAGACATAATTTTAATTGGGATAAAAGATGTAAGTATGTTCTTTCATTTATGTATTTAAAAAATTGAAAGATGCAGAATTAGCATTTACAGGGGGCTCCAAACTGTGAAACATTTGATGAGCAGAAAATCGGCATAACAGCTTACGCGCACTATTACAAAATAAATATTGCAACTAGAATAAAAATTTTAA
>CAWVRF010000929.1:0-68000 GCA_963932465.1 Maratus speciosus | reverse complement strand
TGTATACTTCAGATTATAATGATTAACCTGAATCTAAATAAATTTGTATTTAAAGCATTTTTATATTTTTAATACAAAGTTGTATTTAGCTAATGGAAAATTAGGAAATTTTCAACAGTATAATCACCTAAAAAAATATTTTTTTTTAACAATAAAAAAGGAAATTTTAGGTTCAGTTTATACAGACTAAAATGAAACACATGTTTTGAAAATTTCATGAAAAAATATTCATAAGTTTTTGAGATATCGTGCGCGTTATGCCCAGAAACGTCATTTGGAGAAAAATGGCTTCAAAGTTTCCGAAACGACGCTTCAGCTATTGAGCGTGTATAAATGTAAAAGCCATAACTTCAATTCTAATAGGAATTTCAAAGAAAAAATTACATGAAAATGTTCAGAAAAGATAGGAGTTTAACATCTAAAAATAAATAAATAAAATTTCGAAAATTTTAAAGCTTCAAGAGTCCTGAGACCCCTTAAATTAAGTGGGATATATTTTATCTAACCGCCCCTCAAAGGGTTATTAGAAACGGTCTGACAACATGTGCAAGCGAGATGTTTTTAACAATTACTTTTAAAATATAGTGGTGATAATATAAAAATAAAATCATATATTTAAAATTGCCGTCCGTTAAGGGTTAATAAAAAAGTACGCCGAACTGGTAACCCTGGCGGAAATCAGAAAAATCGTTCAAATTCCACCGTTCGGTTTATTCTGCACAAATCAAAATATATAGGGCGAGTCCAGCAGACCTCACCAAAGTCACCGGTGAGATTGGTTACGTGACGTCACGGTAAGTGACCGCTCTCTAACGGGCCCGTCGCGAAACAACTTTCTTCTTTTACGGGCCTGCTTCAAGAGCGCTCAGGAGAGGATGACGTCACTCAAGAGATCTGAGTAGCAAACGAAATTTGTCAAATAGTTGTATGTGTGCATCAAAAACAGTGCTAGAAATTTCCGTTTTATGATTTTGCTGAGCAATTTGTGGCTTATTTTAGATCTGTTTGAATTATGCATTCAATAATTAAACACCGAAGGTTCAGTAAACAAGTTTTTTTTAATTACTTTATTTCGAATGCAATAAAATGCATTTAATTCGTGGTTTTTATCAAAGATTTTAACTTGAAATATACATTTATGTCAGAGAAAATCATGCATTAAAATTACACAACTTTAGCAGGGAAAAATAAAAATGAAAAAATAGTTTAAAAAATTGGGATTTGTGATATTTTTCGGAGAGTTTAACTTGAAATATAAATTTGTGGCAGGAGAAATCATACATGAAAATTCACAATTTTAGTAGTAAGTAATTAAAGTTCCCTTTAAAAATAAATATGCCTTAATTTTAAATTGTAAATATCAGGATTGTTATTACATAAACTCGTAAATAAAAATATTAAATTTTTTCAAACAATTAAAATAAAAACTTTATTTATCAATTAAAATTAAAATTTTATAATGTATTATTAACTTAAAATACACATTCTGCTGATAAGTATTACAACTAAAAAAGCATTTCTCACTGGTAGTATGTACTGTCATATAATTTACCACAAATATGGCATTTAGTATTGCCTCATAGAAAATAATCTCACTTAAACAGACAATATTAAAAAAGCTAAAATATCATAAAACTTTATCAATGACACTTAAATGTTTATTAACACAGATAATTTTCTTTTATTAGAAGTGAATTTTCTAATGTCATTTTTAACTTTTCTATAGTTATTTAGCAAGATATTTGCAATTCCTGATAAACCCAATTATTCAATAAACACAACAAATTTCAATTAAAGTATCTGTGGCAAATTTTAATGCAAAAAAATGTTTCTTTTGACAGAAGTCCTCCTTTAGTTGGGATACCCATTTTTTCCACTCATCTGTTTTCAATGTATACATTTTATTCCATTCACTGAATCTAATAAAAACTAATAAATTATCATCTTTTGTAGATTTAATTGGATTATAGTAACATTAAATACCACATTTGTTGTAAATTAAAGTACATACTTCTAGTGAAAAATGCTTTTTTAGTTGTAATACTTATCAACAGAATGTGTATTTTAAGTTAATTGAAATTTTAAATGATAAATAGAATTTTTGTTTTAATTGTTTGAAAAAAATAATATTTTTATTTACGATTTTATGCAATAACAATCCTGATATTTATAATTTAAAATTAAGGCATATTTATTTTTAAAAGGAACTTTATTCATTTACTGCTAAAATTGTGTAATTTTCATGTATGATTTCTCTTGCCATAAATTTATATTTCAAGTTAAACTCTCAGAAAAATACCATAAATTTTAATTCTTTAACCATTTTTGTATTATTATTTTTTGCTACTAAAGTTATATAATTTTAATGTATGGTTTTCTCTGCCATAAATGCATATTTCAAGTTAAAATCTTTTATAAAAACCATGAATCAAATGTACTTGATTGTATTTGAAATCAAAGGGCAAAGCATGAATTTGAAGTAAAATGAAAATGTGAATGAAATCAAGTAAAAAAAAAAAAAAAAAAAAAAAAAAAAAAATCGTAAAACGGAACTTTCTAGCACTGTTTTTCATGCACACATACAACTATTCGATATGTTTCGTTTGATATTCAGATCTCTTGCGTGACGTCATCCTCTCCTGAAGCAGGCCCGTTAGAGAAGAAAGTTATTTCGTGACGGCCCCGTCTCTAACCGGTCGACAGACCTACTGGACGGCACTGGTGTTATTTACTATTGGCGCCATCTGTATTACGTTGCCGTAATTATTCTTTTATTATTGTTTTATCATGTACGATGCAAATGTAAATAAATTTTCATGTAACCGATCACGTGACCCAACTAACCAAGAATTTTCTTCGATTAGTTCGGTCTCTCACCGGTCACTTTGGTTACTTGCGCTGAACGACATTGGTTGCGACCCGGTTAGCAGCACTGAACGCCTTGGTGACTAACCGATCTCACCGGACACTAACCGGTGGCTCCTCTGGACGCGGCCACTGACACCGAAACTGTACTTAAAACCCACTAACCCATTTTTTCAAACAGGTTAGAATCACTTGAATTATTGGCGGAGACATGACTGTAAGCGATCCCATTAAGGTATATTAATTTTACTGTATCAATTTTCTCTTTAAATATTTCTGCTTGTAAGTGTATTTTCATTAATATAAAAGTTACAGCATATTAAAATTGCAGGTCTCTAACGAAAAAAAAAATCAATGAATTTCAGTTTTGAGGTTGTTGCATTTACAAGCTTAGTAATAAGTTAAATTCTATGTATGTCCCTAGACTGGATCAATATCTCATCAAGGGTTTTTTTTTTGTATGTGTGTGTGTGTGTGTGTGTGTGTTTTAAACTGGTGATATTTTGAAAAAGATAAACTCAAATGATAATAACTAATACATAAACAAAACTATTGTGTTCCCAACCAAATCGTTTGTCGAATACCACTATTTTCCGAAAATAAATTTATTTTCAGATTTCTCTAGCAAAATTTTGTAGAAACATATTCCCATCTTCCGAAAGTTCTTTCTATTGCGAATGTTGCAGAAATCTACCATTTAAATTATTACTCGGAATTACTGGCGTTGTAGAAAAAAAAAATTCAGTTAGATTAGCGGAACGCGCAATGCAATTTCTACTTCTACTTCAACTCATAGAAGACTCCCAGAATGCCTTTTTTTTGTAAACAGAATGCATCGAACGTTTATTTAAAATGGTATTATTTTGTTAAGATTGAAAAATGTGACTTTATTCTCGAGATATAAATAGGAAAGTGGAGCATTGCGTCTCCCAATATTATGATTTAAAACCATGTAAATATGTAATATAACTGTAAATAGTATTTCTAATTCTATTAAATGTTTTTCTTAAAAGAACTTCGGCGCCAAGATTCATTAAGTTTTCATTTGTCACTGATACGCTGATTCTTCTTGTTTATTTCCACACTAGATTACTATTTTAGAATGTTTTGATATTATTAACGATTCGAATTACTTGAAGTATGATTTACAGATGTGAGAGTGATATTTAGATTTCTGATACGACCTTGACAGAGATATATTCCTCTTTTTTTCTCATGGTGCATAACGGCCGAAGGAATTCGGATTAGTGAAATATTAATGATTTAATTTTTTATATTATTGAAAGTGCGAAAAATTTTCGAGGTAATAGTTTTTGATTTTATTTTTTATGTTTAAAAATAGCCGATCTTGATAAGTTTAAGAAAAACAGGACTCTTTTAAGGAGTTCTGTTACAAAGGTAATAAACAGTATTAATAGTATTTTGAAAAGTGACACAATCGATATTGATTCCCTTGAAGAAACTTTTAATCAGTTGAAAATTAAAACATGTAATTTAGATGAAATAAATAATAAGATAAAACCTTTGTTGGATTTAGACTTATACGAGGCCGATATGGAGACAACTTATGAATATTGCGATAAAATATCTATAACGAATTTTCGCGCCGAAAAGAAACTTAACCCCTTCGGGACGGGAGCCTTTTACGAAATTTTTAATCTTTTGTCACCGTTTTTTAAAAACAGAATTTTTTGTCTTCGTGAATCGAAACAATGCGCTGATTAAATAGGGCAAATTTTACAGTAAAATTATACTGGTGAGGAAAAACAAGAATTCTGAGCGCTTCATGCGGCACGTATACGTGTCGCTCGTCCCCAAGGGGTTAAATAAAGTAAAAGAAATATTATTCCTTTGAGTAATAATTCAGTTAATGATTCTCTCCGTCATAATGAAACTAAATATGTGAAATTTCCCAAGCTAAATATACAGAAATTTTATGGGGATTGCGCACAATTTACAAACTTTTGGAACGCTTTTAAAGTTTCTATAAATGAAAATAATTCATTAACGAAAATTGAAAAGTGTAATTATCTATGAAGTTACTTAGGGTCATCCGCTTTAAAGGCTATAGAAGGGTTAGAAGTTTCGGAATCAAATTACGACACATCACTTAAAATACTTGAAAGTAGGTTTGGAACTAAAGGTATGATAATTAATCATCAGATGAATAAATTGTTAAATTTATCTCCTGTATTTAAGTCAAATGATATTTCAAAATTACAGAAACTTCATGACGATATTGAAATAAATGTAAGGTAACCACATTGGACTCGAACCACAGGCTTACAGCTCCATGCTTTTAACCATAGTTTTGAAATTACTGCCCTCAGAATTAAATTTAGAATGTAATAGACAAAACATTAAGTCATCATGTAACCCTGATATAAACAAACTACTGAATTTCTTGCAAACCGAAATTAAAAGTCGAGAATTGTCTTTTTCATATTCAAAATCAAATAAATTAGAAGTAAACAGACAGAAATTTACGAAACCGCCAAAACAAGAATTAAACTTTTCATCCGCACATGAATTAATGACTACAGTCTCAGACAAAAAAAAAAAAAAATACAGATAAACAAAATTGTATTTTTCGTAAGAATAACCATTTGTCAGAATTATGCAGTGCATTTGATGTTGAAAAGAAGAAAAATATTTTGAAATCACAAGGTAGATGTTTTTTGTGTCTGATGCCAAAACATCGAATTAGAGATTGTTTTTCTAAAATACGCTGTACGTGTGGTGGTAGACATAGCCGAGATATTTGTAAACAACATAATTCATCTACTAATAAAAATTATCCGGATAAAAATTTAGAAGCAGCGAATGCACAAAATGAAACAAGTAACGAAATTATTTCGGCTATCTCGTGTATTGGAAAAAATATAATTTTCTTTCGGATTTGCAGTGCAAATGTAATAAATAAAAATAAACAACTTGTCGTTTGATTATTATTGGATACCACTGCAATGCGAACCTTTTTAATTCAGGAAATTGCTGACAAATTACAACTTAAAGTATCGAGAAAAGAAAAACTATCAGTATTCACATTTGGAAGTAAAAGCCCAATTCAAAAAAAATTATGATGTTGTTAAGCTTAAATTGGAAAATAAGCATATTTCGAAATCAAGTTTAGAAATAGAAGCTTTAGTAACAGACGAAATCTCTGGTTCTGGCATCCCTCCACCAGAAGTAAATGAATTGAGAGAGGTGAGCATTTTGCAGAATTTAACCGTAGCTGACTCACCACAATGTCAGGATCCTATTTCCCTTCTCATAGGAGCAGACTATTACTATAACAGGTAATATAAAACATTTGAACAAAAATCTTGTTGCTGTTGAAACCATCTTTGGCTCGTGCCTCCAAGGTTAAAAAATGCGAAAACCAAACTTCATTGATTTTTAATGTAATTGTTGAAGAACATTTAATTTCTGAGCAAATTAAAATTTTTTGGGATCTTGAAACTTCAGGACTTATTAATGTTAAACAAGATTCTGACCCTTCTGAAAATGAAATTATGAAACAATTTGAATCAGATATTAAAGATGAAAACAAACGATATAAAGTAAGATTGCCATGGAAACTGGATAAAAGGCGTTTCGATGATAATAGAAAAATCGCAGAATCTCGACTAGTTAAATTAAATAGAAGATTTGTTAGAAACCCCCAATTATTCTTAGAATATAAGGAAGTATTGAACGATTATTTGAAGCAGGAATCATAGAATTAGTGTCTAAGTCAGAAGATAAAGGGCATGTTGAATTTTATTTACATCACAGAGAAGTAATAAAAAGAGGCCGTGTAACTAGTAAATTGAGGATTGTTTTTGATGCATTCGCTCATGATTTAAACTCCCTTTCTCTTAATAATTGTCTTCACGCAGGGCCTAATTTATACCCAGAAATTTTCGATATTTTGCTACGATTTCGATTTCATTCAGTTGCCTTTACTATTGATATCAAACAGGCATTTTTACAAATATTGGTAGATGAAGAAGACAGAGACGTTTCTCGTTTTTTGTTTTCGGAAGACCCTTTTGATTAATCCAACCTCCCACAAATATATAGATTTACTAGAGTTTTATTTGGGGTTAATCGTAGTCCATTCTTGTTAGTGGCTACAATGAAACACCACTTAAAGAAATATATCAAAAAGTAGCCAGAAACTGTAGATTTTTTGAATGAAAATATTTATGTAGGTGATGTCATTGGAAGTCATTCCTCTGTTGAGCAAGCCTTGTCCACTACATTAGAGTCTATAGACATTTTCAAAGAAGCTATTATGCAGTTACATAAGTGGCATACTAATTCAAATTTGATTTGAATTTGATATTTTGAATTTGATTTTGTGTATTTGAATTTTGAAATTGAATTATCATAGATCACTGAACCACTGATCACTGAGATCACTGATCAAATGAGAATTTAAGTTTTCATGATAGAATTTTTGATTGATAAACTCTGTAAGAGTTCAGTTGGGGAGTGTGTAGAAAAAAGAATTGCAGTTAGATTAGCGCAACGCGCAATGCAATTTCTACTTCTACTTCAACTCATAGAACACTCCCAGAATGCCTTGTTTTTTTGTAAACAGAATGCATCGATCGTTTATTTAAGATGGCATGATTTTGTTAAGATTGAAAAATGTGACTTTATTCTCGAGATATAAATAGGAAAGTGGAGCATTGCGTATCCCAATATTATGATTTAAAACCGTGTAAATATGTAATATAAGTGTAAATAGTATTTCTCATTCTATTAAATGCTTTTCTTAAAAGATCTTCGGCGCCAAGATTCATTAAATTTTCATTTGTCACTGATACGCTGATTCTTCTTGTTTATTATTATTTTAGAATGTTTTGATATTATTAACGATTCGAATTACTTGAAGTATGATTTACAGATGTGAGAGTGATATTTAGATTTCTGATACGACCTTGACAGATATATATTCCTTTTTTTCAGGTGTTCAAGAGCCATTGGGCCACTAAAAATAGAAACAATTCTAAAACAAAGGGAAAATAGTTATTTATTAATCTATTAATGTATGTGTTTGTACACAAATATGTATTTTATTAGGTTGAGCAAAAAGTTCTGGGAAATCTTTAATCTAATAGTTATATATAACCAGATCTATAACCAGAATTTGTATCGTATATAGGAGTACTAATAGTATATATATAGGAGTCCAGGACGTTACTCCATCCGATTATGGCCTCTTTCGATCAATACAACACTTTTTCAAGGTCCGTCGAATTCCACGTAGCTGCCATGGTACTGGCCAACAAACCCGAAATCTGGTAGAACGACGGTAGAAAATCGTTGGCTATGATGGTCTCTACCAAAGCGTTATAAGTAAGCGAACAAACTTAATGCTGGAATCAGGCGTAAATTAACACAGTTGCGCGACCTTGTGGACGGAATGATAATTCACATACCCGGGCTTTTAATGTGGCGCGTATTTTCGAAATCTTTAGTCACTCATGGAAATGAATTTTGTTTGCCACATTTATTGCAAAATAATGTTGCAGCGAGAGGGACATCCAAATGCACTTGACACCAAGAAGTTTTCTTCGCTTCATCAAAAGTATTTCAGTTATTAATCAAGATGAAAAAAACTTTACAATTTTAGTGGTGTGAGTAAGAAAACGGTTGGGTATCTACCTGTAGTTCACACTCCACCCGCTACGTGTCACATGACCTTGATTGATGTGACCTCACTCTTAATCTTGCGGTTACTTCTCCCATTTAACCCTAGAACTACCGGAAATTTTACTCAAGTTTTATAAAAACATTCTACACCAGAATTTTTACTTAAAACTATTTAATTTGTTTATTTAACTTATTATTGTTTGATTTATACATTTAGTTTGTTTTGAAGAAATTTCTGGTTTGAATAAATATTTTGAATGTACATGTCGGGTCCAATGGACCCGTCTGGTAGACGGAAGGTTAAGATAGGACGCTTACTTATATCGCTTTGGTCTCTACTTTGAAGAATAGTCCTTGTTGCTTTTGTTGTTAATTTGCGATTAACAACGCAACTTTCACAAATTTCCAAGAACTTTTTGCTCAACCAAGTAATACTAAAATATCATTTTTAGGATCGGTAAAATAGTCAGGGTTCGTACGCTTCAGGGATTTTTTTCAGTAAATATCAGTATTTTTTAAATAGAAAAATAAATCTACGCTAAACGCGTGAAATTTCGTCTTATTTAAGGAGAGATTTTCTATAAGAAAATACTGGTACCGTAGAATTCAATGGTCTTGAAATTCCAGGACCTGTCCGAACCCTGAATAGTTTGTTTAATAGGTTTCTAAATTGATTGCCAAAATTTTTGTATGAAATAAGTAAATTCATCTCATTGTATTTAACGTGATTTTTCTGTTCATTTAAATTAATTTTTTATACTGATATTAACCCCTTGAGGGGCAAGCAATTACGTTTGTATTATGCTGAATTCCCACCGGAAATATAGAAAAAAATTATTTCAAAGTAAGGAAAAGCAATTTTACGACTTTTTTCCACAAAATTTAGAAAAGTAAAATCTCATTAATTTTTTTCTGGTGCAAATCTTCATTAATCGTAGGTGGGATAAAATATATCCTACCACCCTTCAAGTGGCACATGTATCAGGGAAAAAATGAATGGAATAAAAAAGTTTCTAACTCAATTAATTCTTCCCAATTATGAATACAATTCCTTTCTAGCAAATTTTAGCGTTGTCAGATACAAAAACGTATAGGCTAGGTTGAAATATTAAAAAAATTAAATTCATAGATCATTTCAAAATAGATACTACATTTAGTATGTGGGGGAAATAAAAAACAACCTAGATATAATAGGGTATACCATTGAAGTTAAAGTTTTAATATATGCATTTAATTTTCTACTGCCACGTGCCACTACTGGAAGTAGTATTTTGGGGCGGATATTAATGAACACTCGGATATTATTTAAGGTGTTTTGTCCGAGTCACTTCAAATATCAATTATTGTTTTTTATAAATATGCTTTTATTTTTTGCTGTTCGTCCAAGTGCTAAGTACAAATCATCTACGTTTGAACTGAATTTGCAGATTTTTAAATTAATAGTGATATCTAACATATATTTGAAATATTAACACTTCTTATCTCAACAATTTATACTGAATATTTAAGTGTGAATCAAATCGGTTTCCTTCACACAAACGATTATGAGGAATATCGCTATTTATAACCAGTAATCTTCGGTTTATTTCATCCATGACTTCTGTCGTTATGTAAAGCGAAACGTTTTTCGAGCATTTAACCCCTTCGCGAAGGGAGCCTTTTACGAAATGTTTATTACTTTGCTACCGGTTTTAAAAAACAGAAGTTTGTGCCTATTCAAATCGGGAAAATGCTCGGATTAAATAAGGCAAATTTTACAGTAAAATTTTACTGGTGAGGATAAACGAGGATCCTTAGGCCTATTTCCGGCACGTATACGTGTCGCTCGTCCCCAAGGGGTTAAAAGGAAACATCTCATATGTAAGGCTGCGACAAGCGACTATTTTTATATTCTGTTCGAGCCACTATTTTTATAAAAACATTTTGTAGTATATTTCTGTTTCAAACGTTATCTGTGCATGTTCATTCTGAAATGATGGCAAATTCCGCTAAAATTCCTGGTAGCGAGTCGTAAGTTTACGGCTCCAACCCTTTATTAAAAATTTCTTTAATATTACTTGTTTTTTTTTTTAATGTATGGTCATTTTAAGCGTCTTTTTTTTTTTTGTTACGGTTTAGGCTTTGCTTCTAGTTTCGACTGTTTTGAACATGTGAACCCTTTATTTTTCATCTATTCTTACACTCTCCAACATTTTTTCTCTTCTGCATGTTTCACTTGTTGAAGCCACGCCCTCCTACTTTCCTGGTTTTCGGATTGGCTGTCAGTTCAGTCACTTACGTAAATAGACTTTCTCGTTCTTCCTCTCCTCTTTTCGTCTCTGATTCTCGGCAGTAATGCTGCGAATCTTTCACTCTCTCTCATATAGTGGCTTTCGCCGCGCTTAGACTAACATTTCATGTTTTTCTTAGGATGTGCTCATACTATTTACTCATATACAGGGCGTGCATTTGATTCTCAAATAGGTAGCCCTGGAACCGCTACGCTGTTTACTGTTCACTGTATCAGAGCATATGTAAAAGATTTTTGTTTTGAAAAAGTGATGCAAATAGAATTGAAAAAGAATCGCCCGTGGGAACCCTGATATGGCATGTAATTTAAACACATAGTCGAGGAAAAGTGTGCTAAAAACTGTGAAGATATTGTTGACATAGGGAGAGGTAACAACATCCAGCTAATCTTGCTAACATGTGGGTTAATTTGGCCCATGTTTAATACGCTTCGGAAAATAATCTTTTTTAAGAAATGAAATTAAAGAAATTCCATGTAGATACCTGAAATTAAATGAATACAGATTCATCAAATACATTTTCTTGTTCGAAACATTGTTAAACTGGGTCTAATTAATCCAAATAATACGGAAGATTAGCAGGAGCTTGGCACCTCTGCATATGCAGGTCTGCAACTCAATTGATGTTGTTGACGTGGCTTTTGAAAATATAGAAGTGAAAAAGCTTGACAATGTATTTTTAACTTTAAAAACATGCATGGAAAACATTATGATGTCATGCGGAGGCAACTTGTACTAAGTAACTCATCGCAATAAGGAAAATCTTCGTCGCCAAAAGCTTCTTCCGCTAATACTGGCAGGTAATCCCGAAGTTATGTTATGTGCAAAAAATTACTTAAATATCAATTAAAATTGTTTTATTTATGATTAAAATTATCACAACTTGGTATTTACACTTTCATTTTTTACTTTCCACCAATGTTGCACTTATTTTGGGGCTAATTTTTCGAAGCAAATTTACAGGGTTTGCACTCTATTAAGCCACGCCCCATTTTATAAGGACTCGACTACTAGTACACCATAAGGATCATTTTCCACGTAATGAATTCACGATTCATTAGCTTTAAGATAGTTTTATACGATTACTGATGGAAGAATCCTTACAAAAATGGATGGAAGAATCCTTACAATTTAAGCAACCAGGGTTCGCTTAAGAGCGTGCGAACCCTGGATTTTTTAAACTAATTTGGTAGTATTTTAAGGATAGACGGATGGTAAGTAAATATCGTTGATTGATAGCATAGCATCCTTAAATCTCTAAAAAATGTTCAAGCAAAATCATAAAATCATCAACATGAACAATCAGTACAAAAGTAATCAAATGTAACAACTAACTTGGGACAGAGGCAGTATAATAAACGAGTGTAAAATGTTACAGTAAAATGAATGTGAGTGGGGTGGCTTCCCAACCGTGTTATTCCTTAATGTGAGTGGGCTTGCCTTTCCTTCAATTTTTGCAATTATTTCTAATAATTAGAAAAAAAATGGGAATACCAATGAATACAGGAAGGTTCAAATTATTTTTTAAGCCAATAACAAAAAAAATCAATTTTTTTAAAAAAAATCAGTTATGTCTCCCCGTATGGCAGGGTTGGCCAACTGTAGCACGCCTGGCACCACTAATATTTTAAAGAAACAGGCGACTTTTTGAATCGCGGACATTCGATGATTAGATAAGGTATTGATTCTATATAATTTTAGTGGTCTCCAGCGTGTCACAGTTAGCCACACCTGCCTTAACCACTTGGGGACGAGCGGCACGTATACGTGCCGCATGAAGCGCTCAGAATCCTGCTTTTCTTCACCAGTAAAATTTTACTGTAAAATTTGCCTTATTTAATCAGCGCATTTTCTCGATTCAAGAAGACGTTAATTTGTGGTTTTAAAAAACGGTGACAAAAGATTAAAAATTTCGTAAAAGGCTCCCGTCCCGAAGGGGTTAAGGCGTCCAAGCATAGATGCCAAAATCTGTTAATTATTCCGGAGTCTGATCCAAGACAAACATGTTTTTAACCGGAAAATATATATAAAGAAATCTGTTCTCTTTCCAGAAAGTACTTTTTTGGTTTCATTTTGAAATTTTTCTTTAACCCCATAACAAAGCGATATAACTAAGCGTACAAACTTAATACTGGAATCGGGTGTAAATTAACACAGTTGCGCCATCTTGTGGACGGGGTGATAATCCGCATACCCGAGCTTTTAGTATGACAGGATATCTACCATTTGCGCATATTTTCTAAATCTTTAGTCACTCATGGAACTGAATGTTGTTTACCACATTGTATGCAAAATAATGGCGTAGAGAGAGGGACGTCCAGATGCACTTGACACCACGAAGTTTTCCTCGCCTTGTCACAGACACTTCAGCTATTAATCAAGGTGAAAAAAACTTAACAATTTTAGTCGTGTGAAGTAAGAAAACAGTTATGCATCTTCCTGTAGTTTAACCCCGTCCGCTCCGTGGCGTGCGACCTTGATTGATGTTACCTCGCCTTTAACCCCTTCACACTCCAATTAAATTGCAGTTAAAAAATTCAAATTGCTTATTGGCACCACTTTTATGAAAAGAAATATTCTTCTTATTTAATGACAGGTAAATCCATACTAAAATATACCCAATTTCACTATTTTATAAAACTGGTGGGAGTCAAACAATCTGAGTAAAAGACGCAGCCCGAGAATATGACGGGAGCGAGAATTAAGGGGTTAATCTTGCGGTTACCTCTCCCATTTAAGATAGGACGCTTACTTATATCGTTTTGCCCTTTAACGATCGCATTAAATTACGGTTTAAAAATTCAAATTTCTTATTGGCACCAATTAAAAAAAAAAAAGAAATATTCACCTTATTGCATGACATGTAAAATGATACCATAATAAAGCCCATTACACTATTTTATAAAACTGGTGGGAATCAAGCAATCTGAATAACAGACACAGCTCGTGAATATCACGGGAGAGAGAATTAAGGTGTAGAAAAAATTTCCGGTTGAAGACATGTTCCTCTTGGATCAGACTCCGAAATATCTTGGCGCAACATGTCCCTTAAGGTATTTTGCGCCATTAAATCTCATATAACCAACTAAGCATGCTCCGAAATATTTAAGAGATCTTGGTATCTATGGTTAACCCTTTGAGGGACAAGTAATTGTGTTTCTACAATGTCGAATTCACACCAGAGTCTTCCAAAAATTTTATTGCAAAATAACAAAAAAAAAAAAACAATTTTACGACTGTTTTCCACCAAAGTTAAAAAAGTAAAATTTAATAATTTTTTTCTGATGCAAATCTTTATTAAACTTAGGTGGGATACCGCCCCTCAAGCGGTTAAAATCTTTAGATTTGTTATTGCATCAATTTAGGTTAATGATAATTAAATTGATATTTTAACCCCTTAACGGTCGCATTGAATTACGGTTTAAAAGTTCAAATTGCTTATTAGCACCACTTTTTTGAAAAAGAAATATTCACCTTATTTATTGACATGTAAAAAAGATACCGTAATAAAACTAATCACACTATTTTATAAAACTGGTGGTAATCAACCAAACTGGATAACCCCTTGAGGGGCAAGCAAAAATGAGTCTAAATATTGAATCCTCACCGGAATAATCGAAAAATTTTATTTTTAAATAAGGAAAAGCAATTTTACAACAGTTTTCCTCCAAAGTTAAAAATATTAAATTTAGTAAAAACTTTCAGGTGAGAATCTTGTTGAAATTAGGTGGGATATATTTTATCCCACTGCCCCTCAAGGGGTTAAAAGACACAGCCATGAATATCACGGGAGCGAGAATTAACACTAGAACGTCCAGGTGGTAACAATTTGACGCCGATCAAATGACAAAATGTCGATTCGAAAAGCATTTGTTTGGTAAAATTAATTGAATTGTAATTATAGAAAATTCGATTGAATGAATAAGTGAAATTGTTTTAAATAAAAATTCTGGTGTTAAAAGGTTTTTATTAAGATTGGGTAAAATTTCCGGACGTTCTAGTGTTATGAAAAAAACCTTTAACCCCATGGGTTAAATTGGCTAATTATTTTAAATCTACGTATGTGAAACTAAATTACCAGTCCCGTAAAGTATCAATTTCAGGAAAGGGGCTCTTTCTGTCATCTAGGGTGTCATATAGTTTGTGCAAAAGCAAAGAATGTGTATTTTGTAGTGTTGTTTTAGCTTCAGTTCTCGAAAGGTGAAAAACTAACCATGGTATTGGAATGGATATTTGGTTAGTAAACATGAATATTCTTTTACTATAAAATTTATTGCAGGTTATGTTTGATAACTTTTGTATGTGAACTTAACACTAATTTAATAATTTAAATTGTGTTACATTATTTTAAAAAGATAAATGCTGTTTAAATTGTCAAAATTAGGTGTTGGCATCTTGAAAAATTAAATTTTATAGAAATTTCAATGTGAAGACAATGACCGGTGAGTACTTTTTACATATACTCCTTTTTCAGCTATATACGATTATTTACCGCATAATTAGATGGGTGAAAACTTTCTTCAAGGTCTGAGGAACCAGAGCGTTTAGGGGAAATATTATCGTTTTTACCTCTATTTCAGAATAATTATCTTCATCCTATATTTCTATTACAATTTTTTAAAGAAATTTATTCCCGAAAATAGTGACTGGTGAAACGGGTGGCATTAATAAATTCCTACAGCATTTTTTGACCCCTACAAGACAGTACAGTATAACATCGAATGTCCGGCACTCAGAAATCCAGAAACTTCCAAAATATGGCATCAAAGTGGCCTTGCCCCTCCCTTTTTTATGTCCCGAGAGAACGAAAAATAGATGTTGTTTATGAATTAAAAACTTTGAGGACGAAAGCGATGGATTAATGAACAGCGAGTTCGCTGATGCCGTGCTAAATAGAACTGCCGATAACACCGATAGCAGCTGAAAGAAACGAGATCCAGGAGCCGCAGAAGAAAATGTGTCACAAGTAAAATGCATAAATTTGACTGGAAAAATCATATATATTTTAGAGAAACAAGACTGCATTTCCGAAATCGATATCCTTCACATGTAAAAAATCCAAGAAAAACTTGTTAAAGAACGGCCGAAAAAATTGATGCAAATAAAACTGATATCTAAGTTTGGAAAATTACACGAGAAGAAATAACTTCACTAGGTTCCTTTTTCTAACATAGGAAATATCAATTAAAATAAGTTATTTATAAATATTTGATTTTCTCGCATAAATGTCAATTGCCTATGAATTACGTTAATGAATGAAAGCGCCGTTAACCCTAGATCTACCGGGAATTTTATTCAAGTTTTAATAAAACGTTCTACACCAGAATTTTTATTTAAAACTATTTAACTTATTTATTTACCTTATTTTGTCTGGTTTATATACTTAGTTTATTTTAAAGAAATTTCTGGTTTGAATGAATATTTTGTATGTACCTGTCGGGTCCAATGGACCCGTCTGGTAGACGGAGGGTTAAGAATATAAAAAGTATAAAAGTACTTTTCATATTCCTTCAGATATCCAGAATTTTCAAAAATCCGACTCAGCCTCGGTCCCGAAGATGCCGGATTTTTTAGTTTATACTGTATCTCTCAAAGGATGCTAGCTCAGTATTTCTACGTTTCGATGTCATCTGTATCTGTCATAATCTGCTTGATTTTTAGGTACATGATTTGACAGTATATAAAAACGACTTACAATTATTTTTATTTAAACATCAGTAGTGTATTCCTTCTAATTTCGGTGTATGTACTGCACATTTTAAAATGGTTTATTTTAGAAATATGTTTCAACTTTCTCTCACCTCTTGTGTTCTCTTATAAACAGGAGTCGGCTGCACAGATCATTGAATTGACGGCTAAAATTCCAGGATTAGACAGAACTGGATAACCATATTAGAATGCAACTGGTCTGCCAATTCATATCTTGGTTGAAACCACTCAGCATGAACATTAGCAGAAGGTTTGATTTTTCTGACATTATCTTGTCGTGACAAATTTGAATTGAGAAATTCGCAGCAAGTTTCCCTCAAGATATAGCATCTCCCATTTGCATGATTAGTTTGGTGTGAAACTGATAGCAAGACTGTGTTTAATTCACGAAAGTGACGAAAGAAAAAAAAATCCCTATGTTAAGAGAATAAACAATCAGCACATACGCAGAAATTGCAGAAATTTTATTCGGTTAGCACCGCTTTTTCTAAATGCTATACTTTTCAAATACCAAAAAAAAAAAAGCTCGCATTGGGAAGTACAAATATTACCTTCATTTGCTATGGTGATGTAAACGATGCATTTCCCTTTTGACGGTGCGTTCGCATCATTAGACCTGATTGTACCCGAGACATGATCAGCTCTATGGACCATGGAACTACAAATAAAGAGGAACTGACATATCCTCAAAGTAGTGAAGCTTCTATTCTAACAGCTATCGCATGCGATAATTACCGCCAGTGAAAGCTTCCACCAGTACATTTACATAGAAATTCTCAACTTCTTTAAATGCCTTTATATTGCAAAATTTCAGTCATAAATAATGGTAGAAACAGCTTTTCATTTTTACTGGTAGAAGTTTACTTTGGCGCTTGTTAGACCCTGTGTTTCCGCCATATTGTGTCAACCAGGGAAACAAACTGACAGTTTTACAAAGCACACTGACACCAGTAAAAACAAGTAGGAATTTTTATGTCATTTTTGAGAAAAAAAATTTTCATGAATAAGATGCTTAAATAAGATAAAATTTCCTATTCAATTTTAGTGGTGAGAAGTTTGCCTTTGCGGTAATTAGACACCGAAGATCCGATTTAAAAAATCCCTGCCGGCCCGGCCTAAAGGTGGAGGTAGATTTCGAAGTTAAGTATACTAATTTCACAAACAAAAACCAAATCATGATTAGAAATAAATCCACTTTAACAATTTTATCTGGCCGCTTTTGACGAGTTTTTATTTCATTTTTATATAATAACTGGTTTTATCAGAATCATGTTAGGGCGGTATTAAAAAAAAAAATACTTTTCCATGCTCAATAACTCGAAATTTTCTGGCATAACTCCAAATTCATTTTTAATAGGAAAAACATGAAACTTGTTGACGTGATTTTTGAAGAGATTTATAAGCGACCTGTGGTTTTAATTTTCGTTCAATTAATTAAAACTTGATATATAAACAATTATTTTCTCAGTAAGACAATATTTTTCGTTTCTAACACAATCGCTTCGGGAAATTCCGTTCAAAATGCCCACTTTGACATAATTTTTTGAACTATATTCTGCCTCTGTCAAAAAATCGATCATTACGGTACATTATATAGTTTCTGAATAAGCGAATCTACCAATTGGATGCGTTTGAGAGCAAAAATGAATTTAAAAATGAGTCAGAAAATAAGCAGTTTGGATTTGAATACTCCCTTAATACGATGATTTTTCCAACACAATACGCTTCGGGAAATTCGGTTCAAAAGGCCCACTTTGACAGCATGTTTTAAAATATATTCTGCCTCTATCAAAAAATTAACCATTACGGTACATTATATAGTTTCTGAGTCAGAAAAGGTACCAATTGGAAGCCTTTGAGTGTAAAAATGAATTGTAAAATGAGTCAGAAAATAAGCAGTTTGGATTTGAATACACCCTTACTAAGATGATTTTTTTTCTTCAACCGCTATGTATTTTTAATTTTTTTTTGCTGTAAAAATTGATCCTATCCAAAACTTGTCTATATAGATGTTGTAGACAATATTAAGAAGATATATGATAAATTCATGGAGATTTTATATCTTTTGAATTGACGGAGTTATGGATTTGTTTCTTCTTTTTGTTTACGTTTTTAAATTTTTTTTGCGGTACGAATTGGTCCTATCAAAAACTTGTGAGTATAAAAGTTGTAGATAATGTTAAGGAGATTCACGATAACATTAATTGGATTTGATATCTTGAGAATTGACGAAGTTATGAATTTTTTTCTCCCAAAAACCCTATTTTTTGCGTCCCTTGAGCCCATTTTTAACTTTATCAAAAATCTGTGATACATAAATTTTTGGCCCTATTTTTAGAAGTAATAAAAACTTTAAACTGATTCGATATGTACAAAATTTAAGAAGTTATGGGTTTTTTTTCGGTTTTCACAAAACCCCTCCCTATTTCCATCCCCTTGGTCCGATTTTTCCCATTAACGAACTTGACCGAGATTTTATGCCCCTTGATTTTATGTATCAGTTTTGAAGAGATTGGTGCTGAATTCTGGAAGTTATCGTGTTCAGAAGAAAGTGATATATATAGATAGATAGATACATACATCTATTATATATATATAATCCAAACGGAAATTTCGTTCCGAACGCCGAGATTTCGAGTTCTACCGCATTGATTTTTACGGAACTTATACCATTAGATAGGTATCGTTCCAGGGAAGGTTTTAAGCTATAACACATCATTCTACCTAGATTAGTTATAGAATTATTACGGAAAATTCTATTACTTTGGACTTTGTTACTTCATATTTCCTTAAATATCTGGGCTCCTATTGGTCGTAGAGCTTAGATCTCGCGCCAAAAGCAGCTCCGAAGTACCCAAGCAAACTTTTCCCCGCGATTATTTTGCCGTCTTCCGATTTCCTCTAACTCTATTAGGGGCCCGCGTAGAGCCCCTTTAAAATATTTTTCGTAGTAATTTCAGCAATTATCTTAAATTATTGGTTAAGACCGTCACTCTCCCGATTCATGTATCTACGGAAAGGTTGCATGAAGGAGTTCCTTTCAGATACGCTTTCGTTAAGAATAGAGTGCGCTCCCTGGTGGTGGAATGTGGAACTAACATAACGCGATATTGTTAAAATTAGGAAATCTAACAATGCGATATGTTTTAAACTTTGAAATAGTTCATAACACATAATCTATTATCTATTCTATTATATATATATAAAATCTATTATCTATTCTATTATCTATTATATATATAAAATCCAAACGGAAATTTCGTTCCGAACCCCTAGATTTCGAGTTCTACTGCATGGATTTTTACGGAACCTATACCGTTAGATAGGTATTGTTTCAGGGAAGGTTTTAATCTATAACACATTATTCTACCTATATTAGTTTTAGAATTATGACGGAAAATTCTGTTATTTTGGGCGATAAGGTTACCATTTTATTTCTTGGCGAAATTCATCCTTGATAAAAAAAAATTGAAACGGCTATTAAACCTCGAAAAATAAAAGAAAAACTGTTACTAATTTTATTTAAATGAAAAAAAAGAAAAAAAGAAGAAGAAAATCCGTTTTAATGAGGGATGATATTAAAAAACGGAAACATTTAATCAAAACCCGAAAGAAATATTTGTAATGCTTAAAAATTAATTTAATAAGAAATATTACACTTGATACGCAATATTTGGCTCTTTATCGCTTGCGTTAGATATGGAAACGAATCTGAAAATTTGATTAGATGAAATTTTAACGACATTTTCTTTCTGTTCTGTTCTTTTCTTTTTTTTTTATATATATATATCTAATTGTCCCATCACGTGACTTATAGAAGAAACAAGCAGATGTAATTGTGAGTCACATGTGTAATTACTATTTGTTTCTTTACAATTTTTTATTTTTCTTTTGTCGCCAAACAATGTGATTTTAAGCCAAAAATGCATAAGCGTGACATTAGCTTGAGGATGTTCTCACAAATGGTGTTTTTTTAGGTGAAAGAGATCATTTTTTGAGTACATTTTCATATTCAATTGTAACCTATATAGATATCAGTTAATATTTTAAAAATGGAATCGAATACTTAAATTTCAGTGTGAATTTCTGCCACACATACATATTGTAAAATAATTTCATACTTTTTAAAATGTTTTTCGCCGTAATTCCGAAAGCATGTGACATTTATAAACTCGAACTCAGATCAACGAATATTACCCATTTTATTTAAGCAAATATTATCTATTTTCTCAAGTCATATCGCCAATTTCATTTATAGGAAAATTCACAGATTCGAAATCTAGGAAATAAAGATAATTTTTAAGGAAATTTATGTTTTAATACGTTATTACTATGGAAAAATTCAACATTTTGAAAAAAAAATTACAAGTCTTTTGTAATTCGTCATTTCTTCTTCGTCTTTCTTCGTACTTTCTCCTCTGTTATGTAATATTTCAAATGATATTGGACTAATTTTCGATCAACGATTCACCGCAAAATCGCATATCTAATATAGTATATAAAATAAAGTCTGGATTAGGGGACTAATTAACGCACAGCGCAAACTACTGAACCTAAAATCTTGAAAATCGTGGTAAAAATACTTCTTATGACATAAACTTCTTCTAAGAAAGGATTTTCTAAAGTGTCACCCCTAATGGTTTTTGCACGGAGAGGGGAAAAAAATAGAATATCAAAATTATGCGTCAAACGATAGCATATTTTAATGTAGTTTTGTATGCTGAATCGAATGCTACCAAATAAATTTTTATAAGTCCAACAGTTCATGACACATTTCATATTTTTCTAATTTGGCGGTGTCTTTGGCATCTAAACCTCAAAATATCTATCATTACATCCGTTACTCTAGCAACGGAAAAAATTCAAATCAACCCTTTTGGCTAAAAAATAAAAACGGCTCTATGAGTTTGAAATAAAAATGCAAGCATCTTAATTTTTTTTAAAAAAATAGTGATTTTATGTAAAATAAAAGGGAAAAAATTACTGAGAATTTAGCGTTATAAAACAAAAATAGAAAAGGTACTACTTAGATATTCCGTCGACCAAAAATCTATCGTCAAACTATAAGATTAAATGCCAATAATGGTTGATCGTAAATATCAAATTCACTTGAATTTAAACAAACAACACGTGTTTACGTCATCAAGTGATTTTAATTTCGACGTTTTATTTGTATTTTTATTAATGTTATTCTAATTTATTTGTTATTTCGTTATTTAAAATAAAGATTATGTCAATTTATATAATTTGGCGAATGGTTTGACGATTTATATAATTTGGCGAAATTGGTCGACGGGATAACAAGTAGTACCAATGGAAATATTTAAGTATGAAAGCAATGTTTGTAACGACTTAAAAATTATTTTCATATATATAAACTCGGTTTATGGCGTCAGATGCCGTCATCCGAAGAATCTACAAGAGTCTTTTTCCATTTTTTCCGGTCATATTTTCCTCAATGAAAGAAATTGTAATTGGAATAATATTGTGCGATTTATAAATTGCTCCTCGATAAGAAGAAAAAATGGGTACATTTATAACAACCGTGCGCACATCTCGCTGATAGCATTTTTAAAATTCCCAGTAGCAGTAGTTACATTTTGCGTATGTAAATTAAAAATATTTTTTTTGCTTTTAATTATGGCATTATTTCCTGTTATTGTTTATCTTTTCAGTTTTTTAAATGAAATTAGTATAAGGGATGCATTTTAAATTAAATGAGTGAAAGGTTTGTGTTTTAAATGAAAATAATAAAATAAGAATATGCTATGAAAACAATCTTTATTATTTATTACCTGCGCCCGGCTGACATAAAAGTATCACAAAAGCCACATATTCACTTTTCTTTGAGTAGTTGCTCATGAGAATTCAAGTTAACCTTCCGTAATCGGATACTTCACATATTGGTGTATTAGCTTTAATGTTGAAAACATCGTTTTTGTTTGAAGCGAAAACTTTACTATGAATTCTGTTACACAAAATCGCATCATCATCATCTACTATATATTTACAACGGAAATTTGTATTTCAGTCCGATTGTTTATAATACTTTCGTAGGATATACCACAATTAGTTAGGTAATAATTTTGGAAAGGTTTTAGTGTATACATATTGTTCAAGTATACTTAGTTATAGAGCAACAGTAAAAGTTCAAAAATAAAGTGAACCTGATTAGGAAAGTTTAGCCATTTTAAAAAAAATCTACAGAACATATTTTGTTACAAGTGGCCCTGTTGCATGACTTCTAGGAATGGTGTTAGTATATACGATTTCATTATATGTTGATTAGTTACAGAGGTATTAATTCCTGTTGTCATAACGGTCTCATTACCCGACCATAAGTGCGCTGTTTATAATCAACTAAAACAAGTACTTCTTAATTGCTAAATTTTGTCCAACGCTTAAGATAACATTATATCGCAATGGCGTTCGCATCGTTTTCAGTAATGTGCAAGGTCAAGCTGAAGATCCATATTGTTTAAAATACAAGTTCAAATTCACCATTTAGTTTAATCCAAGGTTCATTTGGAAATATTGACCAGCGCAGCGGGCATAGCCTGCTAGTATATATATATATATATAAAGTTTTTTACTGAGGGTGGTTTTGGGCTCTAGGGGTCATGATCGGTGTAGATCTGCAAAAATGTTTAAGAAATTCCAACATAGGAACGACGCCAATAGGTAGTATTTCATGCGAAATCTACCTAAAAAGCAGCTGCCATCTTGTGAGAACCTCCTCAGTTCCTTCAGTCGCAACTGCTAGACAATGCACTAAATGTACCCTCCTCTTTATTCATAACTCCATTCTATGGACCCCTCCGAAGGGGTTAAACTTGTAGTGTTACAGTTGTAAACCGATAGTGGGGAATGGAAAGATTACTACTTTGCCGTAAGTTTTCAGTATTTTAATTACTTGTTTGCCGTTAATTTGCAATAAATTTGATACAGGATGAATTTAACTTGCACGACAAATTAGCTTCAAGTTGAAAGTGTGGTGACTTCGGCGTTTGCATTATCTTGCTGCAGTCTTGTTATGAACTTTCAGTCTTGTTATGCTGCGCTTGCTGCAACTTTGCAGGTTTTCAAGGCAAGACTGTTGCGAATTTCCCGCAACTAAAAAATGCTAGCTGGGCACCTACAGACCCGATTTTAGTGGTTGGTTGGAAGGTTTATCATTGTGTTTTCCTGCACTCAAATGTATGAAAACATGGAGGTCTGGGAGCAAGAAAACACAATGGCAAACCTAACAGATAACCACTAAAATCGTGTTTGAAGGAGTTTTCCAGCAAGATTTGGCTTGACAGACCAGTTGTATTTTAATATGCGAATGAATTGAGTTTTAACTAATCCGCGAACTTCAGCCGTCACCATGACGAGATGATAGTTTGTGCAGTCGCCTTCTGGTCTATTAGCTACAATTATTTTAGTTATGTAATAACTTAATATTCTTTTATATATTATTTCAACAATTAAACCTTTGATTTCTTTTCGACGTAGTGCACCATTTTGAAGAAAAGTAATTTATGTCCTCAAAATATATTTGTTATCAAGTTGTTAGGATGAGAGAAGCGAATCCTATACTAGGCTACACAAATTACATTTTGCCGTACACTTCACAAAAAAAAAAAAAAAAAAAAAAAATGTTCAGTATTTTGACTTGAAATTAAACATAAACATAAATTACGATATGTAGATTTGCACAATATAATTTTTTTTTTACAGAATAACCTTAAAAAATTATTATTTTAACTAATTTATTTTACATGTTTTTCCATTACGGACGCATTTTTGCAAATAAAAAATGAAACACATCTATTTTCAGAAGAAAAAATAATTCATGGAGTTAGTCATTATAGATAGAATTATGATTAATTAAATAAATAAAATATAGTTTCATTATTCCGCCAAAATATCTCAAAAACAGTTTTTATTTAAAATTTAATTAAGGAAAGAAATATTTTTGGACTTGATAGAAATAAAATAGGATCTGTAGATTTAATAATATTATTTTTTTATTTGTGAAAATTCCGTTATTTGCATTCAATTATAAAAATACTTTTCCGTGTTAAGAATTCAAATACACAATTTATTCTTATTATGTGAAATCATTTACGCAGACGATACTTACGCATTTTAAAAGGATTATATTATGATTTTTTTTTTTTTTTTGTAAAGCAGCAACAAAAAGAATTGTAAACAAATAAAATTAATTATTTAATTTGTTATATAATGTGTTATTCGTATTCGAAGATTGAAAATTGAAAATTGAACCAAATGAAACATATTTACTATTAAGAAATAATTACAATTATTAATATTTTTAATATGTTTGCCGTTTAAAAACCTTTTATAGAATGTATTAGTTCTATTATAAAAAATGCCGAGAAAACGTACACTTATTGGTCGAAAAGAATAACGCTTCGCGAATCCAAACAAAGCATGGCATTTGCTAGTTATTATATAATAATTATTATAAGAATTTAAAAAAAAAACTACTATTTTGTGAATTGCTGCACAATTAAAAAAAATATTTCCCAATCGTACAGGGTTCATACACTTCAAGGACTTTTAAGCACATTTTACCAGAATTTTTGTAATGTAATATTTCCCTTATTTAATGAAAAAAACATTCTATAATCAGATGCGGTACAATAAAAAAAAATATTTCACAATCGTACAGGGCTCGTACGCTTCAAGGACTTTCAAGCACCTTTTACCAGAATTTTTGTAAAGTGATATTTCCCTTATTTAATGAAAAAACGTTCTATCATCACATGCGGTAAAAATAAATAAATAAATCGTACATGGTTCGCAAGCTTCAAGGACTTTCAAGCACCTTTTAAAAGAATTTTTGTAAAGTGATATTTCCCTTATTTAATGAAAAAACGTTCTATCATCAGATGCGGTACAATAAAAAAAAATCCCAATCGTACTGGGTTTGTACGCTTCAAGGACTTTTAAGCACATTATATCAGAATTTTTGTAATGTAATATTTCCCTTATTTCATGAAAAAACATTCTATCATCAGATGCGGTACAATAAAAAGAAAAAAATTCCCAATCGTACAGGGTTCGTACGCTTCAAGGACTTTTAAGCACGTTTTACCAGAATTTTTGTAAAGTGATATTTCGCATATTTAATGAAAAAACGTTCTATCATCCCATGCGGTACAAAAAAAAAAAAAAAAAAAAAAAAAATCGTACATGGTTCGCACGCTTCAAGGACTTTCAAGCACCTTTTAACAGAATTTTTGTAAAGTGATATTTCTCTTATTTAACCCCTTCGGGACGGGAGCCTTTTGCAAAATTTTTAATCTTTTGTCACCGTTTTTTAAAAACAGAAATTTGTGTCTTCTTGAATCGAGAAAATGCGCTGATTGAATAAGGCAAATTGTACAGTAAAATTTTACTGGTGAGTAAAAACAAGGATTCTGAGCGCTTCATGCGGCACGCATACGTGTCGCTCGTTCCCAAGGGGTTAATGAAAAAAAGTTCTATCATCAGATATAGAGACCAGTACTTTACGAAATTTCTCGTGCTGAGCCTAAATTTCGTAAAGTACTGGTCATAATCCCCTGACCCAATTGACCTAAAATCCCCTGAATTCCTTGATGCGTACGAACCGTGTCGTAGCTAGTGATGGGCAGAATGAACGATTTTACTATTCGAATGAATAATTCAAGCATGCGCAAAAACATAGCTGCCAACCTTTTTTAATTATTACTCAATTTTTACCAAAATTTTGTATCGAAAAAGAAGTTTCTGACTTTAATTATAAAATTTTCAACCCCATAAAAATTTAAAAATAAATTTTATCGTCAAAATTTCTAAAGAAAATGTATTGAAAATTTTTAGTTCTTTTTTTTACAAACTTTTAGGTGGTCATTAATTAAAGATATATACACAGATTTGAAACTATTTTTTTGTTCATACTGGAATGATTAATTGGATAATAATATAATTCGTTCTGCCCATTACTAGTGATAGTAAGTGATCAAAGTTTGGTTAAATCGTGCTTATTACCCGACTGCCCAGAAAGGTTATGTATTTCACGCGTATCTGGGTATGTGGATTTCTTTATACCCTCGAAACATCCCAACGGCTGGATGAGCTTTAATGAATGAGGTCTCTATCGATTCGTTTTAACCGTCCGATGGTTATAGGCTAGGTTTTGTTTTTATGAATTCGAAATGGTGGCCGTAAAATACAAAATCGCGGTAGAGACGAAAATTTTTTTTAATGCACCCTATTGAGTGGCCTGTCATTGGATAGGTCTTTCAAAATGAAGACGATATTTCATGAACTAACAGTCAGAAGCTCCGTTTAAATATTACACAACCTGGAAGTTGTGTAGCTAGGATATCTAGCTTTACTGCAACTCTAACCTTCATTGGCATCAATAGGACTAAACAGTGTTTATAGATAGGAACTAACAATTAAACACAACTTAAAAGTCATCAATACAAGTAAATAAAAAAAATAGGTAAGTAATATAAAAAATAGTTTCACATTGAGGATAAATAATGAATTAGTTCGCGTTTTACGCAGTCGAGTTTTTTGATTTTTTAAATTTAATTTTTACTTTTTTACAATATATATTCAATTCTTTGAAAAAATTTTTAAGGAATATTTTTACAATAGAATGTACATAAAGTTTAAAGTAACCGGAACCAAATAAAAATATTTCGATATGAAACAAAAATGTTTTTTCTTAAGTAAATCAACCGTAAACCTTACAGAAATAAGTTAAATATTGTTTTAAAAAAAGTAAAAATAAGTTAACCCTTTGTGGTCGATGCTGTCATTTTGGTTGATGTAATTCAATTTTGAAAGCACAAATTGACACCAGTATTTATAAACGAAATTTTCGGTTTCCTATGTACGCGAATGAATGCTCTTACATATTTTATCTTGAATTCTTGACCTATTGTGATATTTAAAGATTAAAAAAAACGAAACTGTGCATGGGAGGATTACTATAACCGTTAAGGGTTAAATTTCTAGTCGTTCTACTGTTAAATAATTTAATATAAACTGTTGATTTAGGCTTTGTTCATGCAAGTCAATAATTGGAAAATTAGTATATTCTGACATATTATTTGATTTATTCATGTATTCAAAAAATTCACAGAACGCGGCCTGTTATGTATTTCGACTTCCAAGTACCTCAGAAACTAAACTTATTCATAATTTTTACAAATATGAAAAAAAAATAATAATCTAGTATTTGGAATTTCTTTCTTATGTATATATTTTTTGAGATTTTCTCCAGCTTAATAAACTTACAATATTTGTTTAAAAAATTTCAGTTTTTAGCTTATCTAAATCAAATCTCAGGTTTTTAAATTTAGTTTGATAAGTTTAAATTCATAAAAATTATAATTTTCTTTTTCTAAAGTATTAGTGTAAAATGAAGCACGAATCATACATATCGTTCTATTATTATGACTTAAAGCTGTACAAGAACTAGATAACATTTTATCGATATTAAGCTTACAAAACAATGTTCACTTAACCCATTTCCCACAGGTGTTTCGTTGACGCACCAGTAAAAATAAATGGGCCTGGTTAAATTAATTACAAAGTTACCACTATTTTTGAATTGAAAAAATTGCTTTATTGAAATTTGTGATTGCAGACAATTTTCAGCAAAAATGTTAATGATCTTAATCTGGTAGTTTCGGCCGTTAACACTAGAACGCCCGGAAGGAGACCATCCGACTCCTACCATATGATTAAATGTCAACTGGGGCCAAACATTCTTTCCTAAAATAAGTTAAATCTAAGCAACGCATATTTACGTTAAATAGATCAATCAAGGAGTTTTAAATAAAAATTCTGGTGTCAAATATTTTTATGAAACTTGAGTAAAATTTCCGAGCGTTCTAGTGTTAATGGGTTAACCCTTTATCTACTGACGGTACTTGTAACTACCACTCACTTTAAATATTTATACCATAGTGAATATTACTAATAATCTAATGGTACTTTGCAAAAAAACGCTCTTTTAACCCTTACCGGCGCAGAGTAATTCTGTTTATAAATTGATGAAATAATCGACTGACACCGCAATTTATAAACGAATTTATTAGAAAATACGAGCTTGCTTATTTTCATGTACATTAAAATAGAAAAATTTTAGTTAAATATTCCTGGTGCCGTTCGTCAGTTTTGGAATTAAAATTAGGTGTCCTTATTTAAGGACATCGCGCCGGTAAGTGTTAACTCCACTTTATCCGAATACATGGCAGCAGTAGTTCTAGGATTGTTACTTTGAAGAGGAATGAGACCATCTTTGAAGCAGTCGATGTGCTTTGTGCCGATATCTTGTACAGATTGACACGCTCGTCTTTTCATTGCTGCAAACACAGTAAAGAATATAAGACAAGTGTTGGATTTATTTTATCTGTTCATTATGGTCTTAGAATACAATATGACTAGCTATTTTAGGTGAACGGTGCATGTATTTGATTTAACAGTTAAATTACTCGGTGGTACTTATAAGTACCGTCAGTACACTGGGTGTTGGAGAAAATCTTGTTTACTTTTCGTCTGTGTAGTTATCCATGGTTTTCATCTGCTTCAAAATGTCATTACTAAAATGTAGTGTAGTCATGGTTTCCCTGGTATTTCTTTTCTGTTTCGTTGTTATTTTTTATAGGAAATCGAAAAAGTTGTGGCACCGGCTGCTTTTTCTATACTAGAAATGGCATATGTAAATTCATGTATTGCATATGTGGAGACGCGAGAGAACATGTTGTACCTGGAATATTGACGTCTCATAACTAAATCACTGCTAACAAGATCGAAACCTAAAATAAATAGTTTTTTAACCCTTTCAGGAAGAAAGCATTTTCAATTCTAAAGTGTTGAAATAAATGATTGGCACCGGAATTTGCCAAATAATTTTTTTCTGAATTTGAAAAAGGCCTATATTTCACATACTTATTAAATCGAAAATCTTTTCTGGTGCCAGTTGAAATGCCTTGTGGATTTACTGTTACGATATTTTAGTCATAGTGTACTGACGGTACTTTAACCCCTTAACAGTGTGGCACGAACTGGATTCGGGCAAGAACACTTTGCTTGCTTCGTTATTAAAAGCATATTTTGATACCACTAATTTGTAACTGTAAATGTTTCTTTATTGATTGTCAGATATTTTTCGATTAAGTAAGGTAAATATTTTAGTATGGAAAAAGTGGTGTCCAGCCCCATTTTTAATTTATTTGTAAGAAAACAAATGTCACTGTTAAGGGGTTAAAGTACCACTTTAATTAATTACCTCTAAATAATTAAATTTCTCACGAGTGAGTATTTTTTTATGTTCATGCTTTAATTTTCATTGTAGTAACTAAAAAAAATATTACATAAAAAAATTCAGTAGATCATAAAGGGTTAAAGGAGTGGTTCCCAACGTGGGGAGTACGCCCCACCGGGGGGTAATTTCAAATTTGTTACTCAATTAGTCTTTATCAGTTTCTTTTGGCTTTAAATAATTGGAATACAAGTAAAATTAAAAAAATTAGTACTGTTATTAAATTTTTTTAATGGTTCTGATCAAAACTGTAAAATAACTTTCAAACCAGAATAATTAAATAAATAATACTTTAATATATTACGACATATTTGTAGTATTAATATTCTCTGTAATTTTTTCTGGTATAATGTTTTACAATTTTTCGTAACGCTTTTGATTATTTATTGAATGAGCTTTCTACTTCTAATCGCTCTGCAATATGTCAGACAAAGAATCTTTTACACGTAAAAAACTTAAAAGTATGTATAAATTGGACTGTCTTGGACATATTTAACCTAAAAAAAGCAATATCTGAACGGGGTACTACCTATTTTAGAAAACACTATAAGTTAAGTAACATTTGAAAAGAAAATGGGTTGATAGTATACATCTACTGCTTTAGTGCAGGTGCCCCACATAGAAAAAAAATTACATGACAATATTATATACATTTTATATTTTAAAATCAGATAATACATGGAAGATTATAGATACTTTATAATTAAAGATAATTAACGCTAGTGGAAAGGGAAAAAAGTGTTTTGTGATGGGAATAATGGCTACTTAAACTTAATAAAGATGATAATCTTGAAATGCTTCTTGTGTATTGTGTTATTCATAGAAAATAAATTTAATGTCCAACGCTTTTCCAAGAACACTTAATAAGTTACAAAAATGAATTAAAAAATGTGTGAATATCATCAATTTTAACGTTAAATGCAAGTTTCTTTTTAAAGTATTTTGAGAAGATAAAAATGCAGAACGTATAACACTTTTCTTTAATATTGAGGTAAGTTGGAAAAGTACAGCAAAACTCTTTTTGTACCAAGCTGAAGATGCATATAACCTCATTGCATTTGTAAAATTATGTTAAAAACACATTTATGACAGAAGATTCACCTTTTAGATAAATTCATGAATGTGAAATGAATAGTTCTAGGACTCTGTTATGTTTCCACTGTATGAAACGTGTTCACTTTTTAAATAATAAGGGACATAATTTACATATTAAATGGGGGGGGGCATAGTGACTTTACAGATGCCTTGGTGGGGCATGGCCAAAAAAGGTTCGGAAGCACTGGGTTAAAGCATTTGCATACATAGCGCATATATAATATAAGTACATTTTAGGAATTTCTTTTTTATTTACAGATTCAGAATCCTCAGCGGAAACTCCAAAAGATGAATTACTAGTTTGACCACTTAATTTTCGCGTTCGTGACTTTAACGGGCAGTATAGGCTTTTTTTTAACCATTTGGAAAAATGGTTATTGTTCTCGTCAGCATGGGAAATCAAAAGCATATCTGAAGGTTTTTATTGGTTTAATCCGCATTTTATTTGTTTTCTGATTGGTCTATGCAGTAATCTGTATTTCCCTTAACTTTCAACAGAGATGGATACCTTCTGTTGCCACTATGACAAAAAATAATAAAAACTACAAAAAAAAAATTAATAGCTCAGAAACAAATTGAGATACAGCTTTCAAACAAATTGCATTTAAAAGTACATTTTTTTCTCTATACGACGGTGTAAAAAGTAATATTGTGGGATGTTTAGAAGTTTAAGAATGAAATTTCATTTAATATGGGCCGTCAGATTTCTTGGAAATCTGATGTTGGAAAAGCCTTTTCCCGAACAGCCAATGAAATGCTTGGATAATACATAAGTTTCAGGAGGATAATACGTACGAGTCGCAGGCGATTTTTGTCGCTTGGAATTTTTACGTGTAAAAACACTACTAATGTTTAATTCATGGCGTGCGTAATGTATGATCAACTCCGTGTGATTTTTTGTCTTAAATTTTAGTCTTCGGAAAAATCATTTTCCAAATAGTTGTTGTAATTTGATAAATTGCTTTATTATTATTTTTAAGATTGTTTGATTTCTGCCTGGTTTTTAAAATAGTGTAATTGGCTTTGTTCTCGCATCATTTTATCTCATTAAATAAGGTGAATATTTCTAGCTCAAAAAACTCGTGGCAATCAAACAATCTGAATTTCTAAAGAAGTATCCTTTACTTACCGATCACGACGCATAAAGGATTAAGTAATCAAGAAACACCTGTAATTAAATAATGCAAAAATGTACTATTTTGAATTTTTGTCATGAATTCCCAAATTTTGAATGACAAGAAAAAGGCTGAAATGCATGCTTATGCTGCAAATATGTAAATATTTCACAGACTTATTTTCAATATAGAACTGTATTATTTAAATTAGCAATTTGAGTCGGTTTTGGTAAGCTACGGTAAAAAAATAATAATTATTATTATTTCGCTTTTTTGTGGTCTCTTTTGTGTGGTATCTATGGAAATATTTACTTTTGATAAAAATAATCTTAATAAATACAAGGATTCTAATGACTTACTTTTAGAAACGTGAGCCTTTAGGCTTGATGAAAATATATAAGAATTGGTAAAGGGTAAATGGTTTTTCTCGATGCAGTTATATAAATAAGTATTAATAGCTTATATAAGCATTGTTTGTCAATAAGCTATTAAGTATTTTTTTTAACTATTCATAAATGTGCAGTTATCCGAATACATGTTGGAATTTCTACGTGTAATAACACTACTAATGCTTAATTCATAGCGTGTGTAATGTATGATCCACTCCGTGCGATTTTTTGTCTTAAATTTTAGTCTTCGAAAAAATCATTTTCCAAATAGTTGTTGTAATTTGATAAATTGCTTTTTTTTTTTTTTTTTTTTTTTTTTTTTTTTTTAAAGATTGTTTGATTTCTGCCTGGTTTTTAAAATAGTGTAATTGGCTTTATTCTCGCATCATTTTATCTCATTAAATAAGGTGAATATTTCTAGCTCAAAAAACTGGAGGCAATCAAACAATCTGAATTTCTAAAAAAGTATCCTTTACTTACCGATCACGACACATAAAGGATTAAGTAATTCTCACTTTTCGGGTAGCAGTTAAGACTCAAGGTCTCGGTCTCGGGTCTCTTGAACTTTTTGTGAGCCATGCACTTTTCACTTGCTAATTGTGTCATACTCTCTATGCATAACTTTAAAGCTGAGTCTAGGACCTCTCTCCCCGGACTAAAGCATAAATTCAAGCATAAAATATCTACAAAAATACTGCGCTGTGAAAAAAAATAAAAAACTACATAAAATTATTGCTTGGTGGCATTTTATTTCACTAAACGTAATTTATTGCCATGTTTTGTTTATACAGGCAATTTCATCTAAAGTTATATAATTTTAAGAAAATTATAATGAGAGTTTAAATACGTACTTCTTTTTTTCGGAGGGAAATTTCCAGAGGAGAGACATTATGGGGTTTCAGCAAGGAATTGCATCTCTAGACTATTAATGAATATATATATATAATACAGTGAACTCTCTCTAAGGCGGACTCTGTGTAAGACGGACATCTGTCTAACTCGGAAATATTTTCAAATCCCTTCGAATCCATAGTCACAGAGTAAAATTTGTCTAAATAATATAATTGGAATATTGTCTACTGCGGAAAATGTTTTTAGTACCGATCGTTTCCGCCTTAGACAAAGTTTACTGTATATATGTATTCATTATTCATCATTCATAAATATATATGTATAGTATATATCTGTACCTTGGAACGAAAAGGGCCAATGTTGATTTTTCTCAAAAGGCAGGAAACCCCATAGCTGCCAACTTGTACGGATTTTTGCTACCACTAAAATTTAATAGAAAATGTTGCCTAATTTTATCGCCGAATTGCAGTGAATGTTGATAATTAAATAAGGCATCCATTTCTGTTTAATTTTAGTGGTAGCAAAAATCCGTACAAGTTGGCAGCTATGAAACCCAATTTAAGTTTGAAGAATTTTAAGAATCTTGCTACGATTTCTGCACTATTATTTTTCAAAGTTGTACCTTTCAATTCAGTAATGTTTTTATCACTACAATCTAATGTTACATTGATTTAGTTTTTTTTTTTTTTTTTTTTTTTTTTTTACATTTTAAATTGGCCGCTTTTACATTAACAGTAAGAAACATTGGCCTCGACAAAATATTTTGTTTTCAATGATCTAATATTGGGAGGACTTTGGCTCTTTTAACAGTTACTTTATATCGCATCCTGAATTCATTCGTGCATTTAACTCAAATTTTTCAATTTTGGACATTGGCCCTTTTTGTTCCAAGGTACAGATATATTTCTTATTCAAATAAAAAAAATTACACTCGCACCAAAAACTTTCTATAATAAATTAAAATTGTAAAATCTAACCCAGCACTTGAGTTTCAATCTTTAAAAATTTACAAAAAGCTTCAAGTGATGCTATCCTGTTGAAAACGATGGTTTAGCGTAATGGTGTGTAACATTTTTGTACAAGGTAGTTAGGTCTCCATACGGGATATTTAAAAAAATCTGAAAACATACAGAATGTTCTTCTGATGTGGGTGTATATGTTTATAAAAAAGTTTTGGGCGGATCCTCGATAGAGCGTTCGTAGAAAAGTAATGACAATTGCGTTTATTTGGCGATTTATCACCGTTTGACGATGAAATAAAACTTTTAAAAAATACCCTTTTACATTGAGTACTCTTTAAGGAAAAAACATTTTATGTTGAATTTGAAAAATAAGTTTAATTTAAATAACTTTAATTCTGTCATTTTTAGTTTTTTAACTATAGTTTTGTCATATATATTTATATATATATTAGGTCAACCGGAAAGTTCTGCTCGATAATGTTATTTCACACCCACTTTTTTAAAATTCAGATGTATTCATTGGCACCACTTTTTTGAAATGGAAAAAATCTCATTGTTTTCCCCTTAATTAACAAGTCATTAAATAAGAAGAATTATACAATTTTAAAAAGTGGTGACAATGACGAAATCTGAATTTTTAGGAAGTGGAAAAACGTTATTGGACAGAACATTCTGGTAGACCTAAAATTTATAGTGATAATTAGCTATCTTAATTTACGATTTAAAACAAAAATTAAGTTGATTTAAAATGTTTCAAGCTCAAATATAAGTCGGACTGAGCACTGTCGATTTGATTTTGTTGTTATGGAAACAACGCGTTCTTCGATATGGAAATGTATAATAGCAGTATTCTTCATGTGTACTTTTTTTGGAACAGACGTTTAAATTTAAATAACCTTGCATTGGAGGATAATGCAATCGCAAAATGTTATTCAAATAGGTATAAAAAATAAGAAAAAAAGGAGAAATTATTTATTACTTTATAGAATATTTTAAATTAACATTGCTGCAAATGAAATAAGTAAATAGTATTTGCAACTTGAAAAATATAAAAGAAACAAATTAAATAATTAAAAATTAAATGTAAGCTTGCTATAACTTAAATTAAATATTTGCATGTTGCAAATATAGAAAGTATTTTTCCAGTGTTTAAATTAAATAACCAAAGCAACAAGCATCATGTATGTGTAATAAAAATAAAACTCATTTATTGATTAAGTTTACGGTCATTAAATACAACGTATTCTAAAAACAATTAAGAAGCAATTTTTAGATTCATTAACAGTGTTCGTATGGGTCCTGGAATTTCCAAACCAGAAAATTCTTCAATACCAGTATTTTGTTATAGATAATCTCTGATGAAATACGACAAAATAGCGCGCGTTCGAACTTGATTTATTTTTTTTACAAGAAAATTGTGATTTTGGCCTTGAAAATAACGATACCTGTACGAATTCTGATTAAAATCGTTTTCTTTTGGCGAGGAAAAATCCTGATCGTCAAATTGCATGTCGCTTTCGTATTATTGCGCCAAATATTCGAAAGTATTTTGTGACAGACTTTCTACTGGAATTCCGCCTCTAAATTTAACTGATCCTTTATTACATGCATGAGTAATTTCACTACCATTTTTATTCAACTTATTCTGAGTATGCCTAGTAAAGAGACCTTCTTTGTTAGTTGCAAGCGCTATTTATTAGGTTCCGTTTTGGACTTTCCTTTTTTACTTAGAAATTGCAAGTAAAAGATTTTTTCTTTATTAAAAAGCAGACATATTGTGATTACATAAATGAAGAAATTTCTTGTCGGAATTTCCAGCAGAAATTCATAATTTATACAAGTAAAGGGAAGTTTCGTTCTGTCTGGGTGTGACTGTCTGCCATGACTAGTAAAATCTATCGCACGTAGAATTCTGAAAATTTGAGGGAGGATTATCCAAGACAGATTGTGATTGCACCTGAGTTTCAGATTTCTAATTTTTTTAGGACCGGTCCCCTAGGCCCCTTTAAATTTTTCTGACCTAAATTGTTAAAAACATGGCCCGTTTTTATCAGATCTTCGTTTTGGGGGCCCATTTTCTATTGAGTTATTCCTCCATTTCTACATCTCAATTAAGATCCTGGCCCACTGGATCACTGTGCAGGGCTCTTGAAGTTTTTCTCCCTTAAATTGTTAATAAATTGCCCCCTTTTAATCCTATCTTCGACATCGGGATCCTTCTTCAATTATCTTATTCTCACTTTTCGGGTAGCAGTTAAGACTCAAGGTCTCGGTCTCGGGACTCTTGAACTTTTTGTGAGCCATGCACTTTTCACTTGCTAATTGTGTCATATTCTCTATGCATAACTTTAAAGCTGAGTCTAGGACCTCTCTCCCCGGACCAACACACTCATATTTTTATTGGAGTCCTAAGGTCATTTATTAACCCTCTGTCTACCAGAAGGGTCCAATGGACCCGACATGTACATTCAAAATATTTATTCAAACCAGAAATTTCTTCAAAACAAACTAAATGTATGAATCAGACAATAATAAGTTAAATAAACAAATTAAATAGTTTTAAGTAAAAATTCTGGTGTAGAATGTTTTTATAAAACTTGAGTAAAATTTCCGGTAGTTCTAGGGTTAAGCATCCCCGACCACTATTATTTCACATTTCTTTAAAGTTTTATTATATTGATTAATTTATATCCTGTGCTTTATTTCTACTAAATGAAGCTATAAAGTGATAAGTACTGAGACCTTTTAACATGTTTTCATCTTAGGCCCTGCTCTCAACTACCAGAAGATCTCTTTTGGGAACCCTATTTTAGATCCCTTAAAAATGGCTCGATCCACAAGCTTTTTTAACAACTTTTAAGGTCCTCCAGTAATTACATGACCGACAATAAAATTTCTCAGACTTCCGCTACCACATATTTTGAAAATTAATCGCCTATTTGGGGCCCTTGGTGCAGCTTCCTTAAAATGATCCTATTATCTTGCAAATTTCTTTAACATAATTCTAGCGTTCTGTGGCTACTTTAAAAACTACTAAAATACGTATTCCCTTATATACATCTGTATTCCAGTTAAGACCCTGGCCCGGCACAGGGCCTATTTATGTTTTTGTTACCTAAATTGTTAATAAATTGACCCCTTTTATTCTGATATTTTTGGGGGGCCCTATCTTTATTTATTCCCTCATTTCTAAATTCCAGTTAAAACACTGGACTTCTACGACCCGGTACGTATTGTCTAGAACATTTTGTGTTCCATTCATTTTTCACCACTTAATTGTGGAACCTCTCAATGCGCAACTTTAAAATTGAGTCTCGGATTCATCTACCAAGGCCAACAACCTCATAATTTTGTAGTGGGCCCTAGGCACTTTTTAAAACGTATTTCCACCCATTTCTTTCAAATTATATTCATATGATTAATTGATACACCATGCTTAATGTCGACTAATGGAAGATCTAAACCGCTAAATACTAGATCTTTTAGCATGTTTTCATCTCAAAGCCCTGCTCGCAAATATCATTTGAGCCGTTTTGAGCGTCCTGTTACACCTCCTTTTACAATGATCCAATTCAGTAGCTTCTTTTCTCTAACAACTTCTTAGGTCCTTCACTTACTTGATGAGCGACAAGGGAAAAAAAATCTCTGACTCGCAACCAGCAATTAAAAAAATCAGTTGCCTTATTGGTGTCCTTGACGCCAATTCTTCAAAAGTGATCTGATTTTCTTGCAGTTTTCTTTAACCCTTTGAGATCTGATGGGTGAATTTATTGCCACTTACATTTAATCAGCAAATGTCACATTGGCACCGGAATATTCCATAAATTTATTTGAAAATAGATTAATGCATTTTTTCGTGTATATGATAAGCCGAATTATTTGTGTACAAAATACTGGTGCCAATGAGAGATTTGGGTATTTTGAAGAAATTCACCCACTCAAAGGGTTAACATAGTTTAAGGGTCCTACGGCTACTTTTTAATATAATAAAAATGTCCTTATACAACAGCTACCACCTTTTTTGAATATTAATCTTCTTTTTCGGCATCAACTTACGATTACTCAATACAGCCGTAAATTAAAAATCGCGTTACTGTTAAAGTTAATGGTTAAAATAAGAAGAGGAGGGGGGGATTTCATAGTAAATTAAATATCATGTTAATGTTAAAGATAATTCGTTAAAGTTATAGAGTCTAACCCTTACATCGCTCAGGGGTGCATTTTTTTTTTCTCAGGTTTTATAAAAAGTCTATCTTTAAAATTTTATGTATAAACATGAAATTTTGGATATTTATTAAACAGATTGTGCTTTGCAATATGCTGTCATTAGAAATTTATTAGCCTTTTACAGAATTTGTGTCTTGTTGAAAACAAAATAGCTATTTTATTCTACTCCATAAGTCATTGCGCGCATGATATCTTGAGAAAGTATGTATGGATTGTCATGAAATTTGGGTAAAGATACTGAACATATATGTGTGTTTAAAGTGAACTACTCTTATGCCAAAATTATTTAATTAACTAAATTTAAAAAATATTTTTGTAAAAAAATATCAAAATTTTATATTTTTAATGAATAAAAATAGTCATAACTAAACATATTACCATTGTAAATACTTAAAAGTAGTTCATTTTTAACACACATATTTGTTTAGTATCTTTACCAAATTTCATTCCAATCCATACATAGCTATTTTCTCAAGATATCATGCGTTCATTGATTTCTGGAGTAAAAAAAAGAGCTATTTTGATTTCAACAATACACAAATTCTCTAAAAGGCTAATAAATTTCTAGTGGTAGTATATTACAAAACACAATCTGTTTAATCACTATCCAAAATTTCATGTTTATACATAAAAAGGTTTTGAAGATTGACTAAATGAAACTTTGAAGATTTTAGTTAATTTTCGACGCGTTTAAAAGGTACAAGACCCCTTAAACGAAATATAAATATACTAGCACCACCCCCCCGCTTTGCTTGCGTAATAGTTTAAATAGTATCTCTCCTGAAATACGGCAAAATTTCGCGCGTTTGAAGTTGATTTATTTTTTTATAAGAAAACTAGGGGACTCGGCCCCCCACGAGCGACGCTCGCCAGCCCCCGTTCAGACACCGCAGTTTCTAAAAGCACGCTAATTGTGTGAAAACGTCTCAGCGTAAGTGGTTTTATGTACAACACCGCCTCGCCTGTGAAATGACAATTTACCTGTGACATGTGCAACGCGCCTTCATTTTCAGTTGTGAAATGCGTTCCAAGATGTCGACACTTCCCTGAGCGAAGTTCTCGTAAGATCACGGACTAATGACAATTGTGTCAGAGACTTATGTTTCGAAAAGGCGACAATAGATAGCAGCACCAGAGAACTTTTCTGACGATATAGACTCCTTTAATTAGAACTTTTTTGCTTGTTAAGCAGTTCTATTGTTTCCAGACTTTTTTACTCTGTTTTAACTCGTGTGGGCCCCTTTTTACTTCTCACTTGAAGGGCCGATTTTGCGAGGTCAAGACGCACGGTTTTTTGTGTGTCAACTCTTTGTCCTATGGAAGACTTACGTCTCCTACTGGATTTTCGATGTCATTACTCTTATCTTATTAATATTTAATCTTTTACTTTATATTTTTTAGTGTGTGAGTGTGGATCCTTGTAACTAACCCAGAATATTTTCAAGCATTAAATATTTTTTTCTCTACATCTGGATTATTCGAAGATGATATTTCTCACAATTTGCCACATCTATTTATTAAATAAAAATTACAGGTTGCCTACGTAAGAAGGAAACCAGCGTATGTCTGTTTTACCAGAAAGGTAAGAAAATAGATTTCTATCTTTCATTATTGATATAAAAATTTTATTACAACAATTTTATATTTATACTGGGTCCTTAGCTTGACGCTAATCGCGAACTCATCCTTCCTGTATATTTTAAAAGATTATGAAGGCTGAATTGAAGGGGAAAGTAAATAAATAAATAAATAAATAAAAAACCCAGTAATAAAAATTTGTTTATCTGATTGTGATAAAATGAACAAGATGCACATATAAGATATGAAATATTGAAATATATACATGAAAATAAATGTGCATGAATAAATAACGATATAATAATATTGCAAAAAAAAAGGTATTATTGTGAATGAATATTGATTGATTATTATGAATAAATGATCATTTTATTTATATTTATGCATATATTCTAAGAAATTATTTTAAGAAAGTCACAAGCTTCTTATAGTAAATATATTTGTTATCAAAGAATTTATAATACTTGAATAACACGCTATGTCTGCTTCAAAAGAAATTACGGCAGTAGAAATATTAAATGATAATAATTATAATCATTGGTGTTTTAAATTAGAAAATTTGTTAATTAAAGACGATTTACTGAAATATGTGACAGAATCTCAACCTGCCGCACCCGATGATACATATACTAAAAACGCGGCTAAGGCGAAAGCCATAGTTTGTTTATGCATTGAAAATACACAAATCGTTCATATCAGAAACTTGACATCTCCCAAAGACATATGGGAAAGATTAAAGAGTGTTCACCAAAGGGCGAATTTATCATCCAAATTATTCCTTTTGAGGAAACTATATTCGCAAAGGCTCAACGAGGGCGGAGACTTAAATCTACATATCAACAATATTTTAACTATCCGCGACAAACTCGCTGCCATTGGAGAGCTCATAAATGATTCGCACATTGTGGCTCTTATGCTTTGCAGCTTGCCTCAGTCATACGCTCCTCTTATAACGAGTATGGAGGCTAGAGACGAAAAGGATCTAGACCTCGAGTTTGTAAAAAACAAACTCATCGATGAGTACTCTCATCGGATCGAATACAAAAACACCAGCACACGACCAAGGGACACAGCATATAAAATTGTAAATAAAGGTAGCAAAAAGTATTGCAGTTTCTGTCAACGAGATGGGCACGCTCGTTCAGAATGTTACAAATTGAAAAACAAACAGAAAAACAATTACCAAAGAAATGAAAATTATAACAGTAATAAATTTAACAACCATGCCAACTTTAAAGCCAATTCGGTAAACCCCAAAAATCAACACAATGGTAGTAAAACCGACTTCTCGAATTTTTGCTTTAACAGTAAATCAAATATAGAGGATGAGGTCAGCCAATCGATCATTCCTCTCTTCCCAATGGAAAATAATTTTGAAATTGAGCCAGTAAAAATTAACCAAACACAAACAACAGATTCAAACACATATATCATTGACTCGCGTTGTACCAGGCACGTTACATCAGCAAAAACAAATTTTGCTACATTCATAGCCGGGAATTTTGGGAATATAACAATCGCTAATGGAAAAAGGCTTAATTTGCAAGGTATGGGCGACGTAAAAATAAAAACAGACAAAAATCACTACATTACACTAAGAAATGTATTATACTGCCCAGAACTAAAGGGCAATTTATTGTCAGTTAAGAAAGCCACTGAAAATAATATAAAGGTAATTTTCGAGAACAATGCATGTTTATTTGTCATAGATGATAATATAATCTTGACAGCTAAATTAAATGATAATCGCTACGTATTAAACCCTGAAGATGATTACGGCCATACTATAAGTACTCAAACTTTCTGTAACAATACAAATTGTATTTCATTGTGGCACCGAAGACTCGGACACAAAAATTTTGATGATATTAAATACCTTGTTAATCATGAATTAGCCAATGGGATAACAATTAATAATTGTAAACATGACACGCGATGCACCAAGTGCATTGAAGGGAAACTTTCCGCTCTGCCCTACCCTAAAGTAGCCACAAACAGAAGCAAAGATATCGGTACCCTTGCACATTCCTATATATGTGGCCCCATGAACACTGAAACGATAGGAGGGAAAAGGTACTTTATAACATTCACGGATGATTATAGCAGGTACACAATAACATACTTAATCGCGCATAAATCGGAAGCCGTTATCAAACTGAAAGAATACATAGCGCTAACAAAAAATAAATTTGGCAAGTTGATAAAGGCAATAAGATCCGATAACGCAAAAGAGTATATCAGTGATGAATTTGAAAACTGCCTGATAGAAAACGGGATAGAGCGTCAATTGAGTGTTCCCTATTCTAGCCCGCAGAACGGCGTTTCAGAGAGTAAGAATAGAACGATAGTGGAAATGGCTAGAACCATGTTGTCGGACGCCAAGTTACCTAAGCAATTCTGGGGGGAAGCTGTCATGTCCGCCACCTACCTCATCAACCGTCTACCAACAAAAGCTAACAAAAATAACATGACACCCTATGAACTTTGGCATAAAAGAAAACCCGATCTCTCGAACATCAAAACATTCGGATGTAAGGCATTTGCCTATGTCGACAAACCTAAAAGAAATAAGTTAGATGAGAAAGCCCTCGAGGGAATAATGTTAGGATATGATTTCAGGAGCAAGGGCTATAGGATATATACGGGTGAAAATAAAATTATAATATCTAGAACCGTAAAATTCTTCGAAGAAGTTATAAAAGATGAGGATATTAAACCCGCCAAAGAAAATCAAAACAACGAACAAACTCCCGCAGATAATATTGAAATTGATCTAGAAGAACGCGACGATGATCAGAATAACACCCCGACCGACACATCCCTTGAACCGAGAAGATCGCAAAGCCAAAATCGTGGCGTACCACCTAACCGTTATGGAATAAGCGCAAACCTGTGTCAAATTCAGGAGCCAAAGTCATAGACAGACCTACAAAATATCAATGACGCAGAAACTAAAGATAAATGGCTAAAAGCCACTAGTGAGGAAATAGATTCTCTGAAGAAAAATAATACTTGGAGATTAATAAAGCCTATCCCGGGAAAACGCGTCATAGGTTATAGGTGGACGTTTAAGGCAAAAAGGGGAGCCAACGGGTCTATAGAGCGATATAAAGCTAGATTGGTCGCTAAGGGATATGCTCAAAAATATGGAAGCGATTTTGATGAGACCTACGCACCCGTTGTACCGCATACCACCCTGCGAGCATTCTTAAACGCAGCGGTGTACAAAGACTTTAAAATAACTCATCTAGATGTCAAAACTGATTTCTTACATGGCGATTTAGAAGAGGAGGTTTATATGCATCAGCCAAAGGGATACATAACAAAAGGGGAAGAAGATAAAGTTTGTAGTTTAAACAAAGCGATTTACGGCCTTAAGCAGGCAGCTAGGGCGTGGAACCAAAAAATAAGTAAATCTCTAAAAGAACTAAATTTCGCTGAATGCGCGTCAGACAAATGTCTGTACAAAAGAGTCCAAGATGGAAAAATCGCATACATAATAGTGTATGTTGATGACATCTTAGTCGCAGGAGACAAAACAGACACACACGAAATATACACTGAATTATCAAAGCAATACGAAATCAAAAACTTAGGTCAAGTAACACAATATTTAGGCATAAACATAAAGGAAACAGCAAACGGTAATCTAGAATTAGACCAGGAACACAAAATAATACAAATCGCAGAAAAATTCAATTTGTTAAATGGTAAGCCTACGTATACACCCATGAATACTAACTACTTTAATCTAGATCCAAACGGGAAACTAATGGGAGATAATGTAAAATTTAGACAGGCTATAGGAGGGCTTCTATACATTACAACTTTAACTAGACCCGACATAGCATCAGTCGTTAATATCCTGAAAAGAAGGAATGAATCCCCAAGGGAAGTCGATTGGCAAGCTATCGAGAAGTTAATTAGATATCTGCTTACTTCCAAAGATCTTAAATTCGTCATAGATAAAACAAAACCTCCAATCCTAACGGCATATAGCGATGCCGATTGGGGGAACGACAGAATAGACAGGAAGTCAACCACTGGAAACTTGTTTAAATTAGGAAATAATATATTGGCATGGTCATCGAGGAAACAGAGTTGCACAGCACTCTCGTCCACGGAGGCTGAATATATCGCTGCCTCTAATGCAGGTCAAGAAATCTCGTGGTTATTAGACTTGTTAAACGATCTCGAACTATGTCAACAACTACCCGTAACATTGTACGAAGATAACTTATCAGCCATAAGATTGACCGAAAACGAAAAGGCCACAGGCAAGAACTAAACACGTGGAAGTAAAGTATCATCACATCAGACATCTATGCCAGAATGGCATAATCAAAATAACTTATTGCCCATCGAAGTTAATGCTGGCAGACGTGCTCACCAAGCCGTTGCCTAAGCCTCATTTTGAGTGTTTGAGAAATAAGTTAAACATTTTACGCTCGTCGGTTTGACATAAAAAGCGGGGGTGTTGGAAAACGTCTCAGCGTAAGTGGTTTTATGTCCAACACCGCCTCGCCTGTGAAATGACAATTTACCTGTGACATGTGCAACGCGCCTTCATTTTCAGTTGTGAAATGTGTTCCAAGATGGCGACACTTCCCTGAGCGAAGTTCTCGTAAGATCACGGACTAATGACAATTGTGTCAGAGAATTATGTTTCGAAAAGGCGACAATAGATAGCAGCACCAGAGAACTTTTCTAACGATATAGACTCCTTTAATTAGAACTTTTTTGCTTGTTAAGCAGTTTTATTGTTTCCAGACTTTTTTACTCTGTTTTAACTCGTGTGGGCCCCTTTTTACTTCTCACTTGAAGGGCCGATTTTGCGAGGTCAAGACGCACGGTTTTTTGTGTGTCAACTCTTTGTCCTATGGAAGACTTACGTCTCCTACTGGATTTTCGATGTCATTACTCTTATCTTATTAATATTTAATCTTTTACTTTATATTTTTTAGTGTGTGAGTGTGGATCCTTGTAACTAACCCAGAATATTTTCAAGCATTAAATATTTTTTTCTCTACATCTGGATTATTCGAAGATGATATTTCTCACAATTTGCCACATCTATTTATTAAATAAAAATTACAGGTTGCCTACGTAAGAAGGAAACCAGCGTATGTCTGTTTTACCAGAAAGGTAAGAAAATAGATTTCTATCTTTCATTATTGATATAAAAATTTTATTACAACAATTTTATATTTATACTGGGTCCTTAGCTTGACGCTAATCGCGAACTCACCCTTCCTAGATATTTTAAAACTAATTTGATCGGCTTTAAAAAGATTTTGAAATATTGAATTATAATTTAAAAAACAGTGGCGATCTCCCTATAAACGGGTTTATATTCATTTCTCTTTGATTGGGGAATTTTAAGGATAAATCAGCTGCTGTTAAAAGATGCAATGTCTGTTTTCCTCTTTGATTAAATAAAATCAGTTAAACAATTCAAAATAAGCTAATATAAAATGAATTAAGTAAACAGAGTCTTTGTCTCCCGGTATTTTTTAACAAAGCGAAATGAAAGTTATTTTAAATAAGACATTTTAAGCGGGCTCTCATGTCAAGCACACAAGTCGTATGTTTGTTGTTCAATAAATAAATAAATAAATAAAAGACATTTTAAATGTATCTTTTTTAATCTGACATAATTTTCACCAAACTTTTCTTTCTCTTTTTCATATTCACGTAAAAATACTTTTGTTAGAAATGAAATATTATTTGCGCTGTCCCAACAAAAATAGTTGAAAAGATCAAATAAATGTCTCGGGCTATTTTTAAATTTAAACTGTTTTGCAGTATTATTTTTTGTTCATTTTACGTAATGAGTGTAATGTGACGTAATGACGTAATTTCTCCTATTTACGACTTCTAACGCATGTTAATGAATTTATTATTTTACAATATCCTTTCTCCGTTAAAATTCACAAGTATAGTTAAGTGTAAATATAGTTTTTATGAAGTAATTTTCAATAAGTTCCTGCTTCTTATAAGTAATTATTTAATTCTAATATGAAAGGTTTTTTTCTGTTTATAATAGTCACGTGTAAATAAATTTTTAATTTGAAGCAAACATTATTGTTTGCGCTGTTTATACAGTTGGCAATAGGTTAAATTAGTATAATTTTCTAAAATAAGTAAAAATTTATCTCTCGAAATGCTGAAAATTTGAATTTAAAATAGAAATAAAAGCTCAAAAAATGAGTCAAATTAAAAAAATAAATGCATTCTGCACACCGGAAAATTTTAACGTATAAAATGATCTAAAAATGATTAAATACAGATGTATAGTTTTTGCTCCTATAAAACATTTTTAATGGAACGACTTTATCCAAATTTAGCATTAAATATCTCTTAAAATAATTCTTCGATTTGAAAACTATCTGAATCAGCGTGTTTATCAAACATTTCTCTATAATACCGCTGATTTTCATATTTTTGTATGCAATATTTTTCTTAATATTAACGGAGAAAGACCTCCGGTCACAAAAAATTCAAAACCGGCGGCGGCGGTGACAGCGTAAGTTACTTTTTTTTTAGAATATAGAGATTCTGATATTTCGTCTGGGAAATAACGATACCCGTACGAACCCTGATTAACCCCTTGAAGAGCACCGGTATGTTATATATACCACTTAATTTTAATTCCCTAATGCCACATTGGCACCAGAATTTAGGAATTAAATTTTCCTTAATATAATGTCCGCGAAGAAAAGCTTTTACTTAGTTTCATGTAGATTTGTGCATAAATACCGGTGTCATTCAATCATTTTAACATTTTATCATTCGAAGTGCTTTGTCCCTGAAAGGGTTAAATCGTTTGCTTTTGGTGAGGAAAAATCCCGATCGCCAAATCGCACGTCGCTTTCGTATTTTTCAGCCAAATATTCGAAAGTATTTTGTTACAGACTTTCTATTGGAATTCCGCCTCTAAATTTACCTGATCCTTTATTACGTGCATGAGTAGTTTCACTACCATTTTTTTCAACATATTCTGAGTATGCCCAATAAGGAGACATCATTTGTTAGTTGCAAGCGCTATTTATTAGGTTACGTTTGGACTTTCTTTCTTACTTAGAAATTGCAAATAAAAGATTTTTTCTTTATTAAAAAACAGGCATATTGTGATTACATAAATGAAGAAATTTCTTGTCGGAATTTCCAGCAGGGATTCATAATTTATACAAGTAAAAGGAAGTTTCGTTCTGTCTGCGTGTGTCTATCGGCGATGGCAAGTATAATCTACCGCACGTAGAATTCTGAAAATTTGAGTGAGGATTATCCAAGACAGATTGTGATTGCTCCTGAATCTCGGATTTTTAATTTTTTAAGGACCGGTCCCCTAGACCCCTCCAAGTTTTTATGTCCTAAATTGTTAAAAACATGACCCAGTTTTACCCGATCTTCGTTTTGGTGGCCCATTTTCTATTGAGTTACCCCCCCCCCCCCCTACACACACACACACACACATTTCTACATTCCAGTTAAGATCCTGGCCCACTAGATCACTGTAAAGGACGCTTGAAGTTTTTCTCCCTAAATTCCCCCTTTTTAATCCTATCTTCGTTATTGGGGTCCTTTTCCAATTATGTTATTCTCCCTTTTCAGATATCAGTTAAGACTCAAGGACTCGGTCTGGGGCATCTTGAACTTTTTGTGAGCCATGCTCTTTTCACTTGCTAATTTTGTCATACTCTATATGCATAATTTTAAAGCTGAGTCCAAGACCTCTCTCCCCGGACCAACACACGCATATTTTTATTGGAGTCCTAAAGTCATTTATTAAGTCACCAACCACTATTTTTTCACACTTTTTTTTAAGTTTAATATATTGATTAATTTATATCATGTGCGTTATTTCGACTAAATGAAGTTGAGCCGTTTTGTGCTTCCTGCTATACCTCTTTTTAAAATGATCCGATTCAGTAGTTTCTTTTCTCTAGCAACTGCTTAGGTCCTCCACCTACTACATGAACGCAAGGAAAAAAAATCTCAAACTCGCAACCAGCAATTAAAAAAATTAATTGCCTTATTGGTGTCCTTGACCCCTCCCCTTAAAAAAATTAATTGCCTTATTGGTGTCCTTGAGGCACCAATGGTGTCCTTGACCCCTCCCCTGCATAATTTTAAACCTGCCTTTTAATTTTAAACCTTTTAATTTTGACCTGCATAATTTTAAAGCTGAGTCCAAGACCTCTCTCCCCAGACCAACACACGCATATTTTTATTGGAGTCCTAAAGTCATTTATTAAGTCACCAACCACTATTTTTTCACATTTTTTTTTAAAGTTTAATATATTGATTAATTTATATCATGTGCGTTATTTCGACTAAATGAAGTTGAGCCGTTTTGTGCTTCCTGCTATACCTCTTTTTAAAATGATCCGATTCAGTAGTTTCTTTTCTCTAGCAACTGCTTAGGTCCTCCACCTACTACATGAACGCAAGGAAAAAAAATCTCAAACTCGCAACCAGCAATTAAAAAAATTAATTGCCTTATTGGTATCCTTGAGGCACCAATGGTGTCCTTGACCCCTCCTTTTCTCTAGCAACTGCTTAGGTCCTCCACCTACTACATGAACGCAAGGAAAAAAAATCTCAAACTCGCAACCAGCAATTAAAAAAATTAATTGCCTTATTGGTGTCCTTGAGGCACCAATGGTGTCCTTGACCCCTCCTTGACCTCTTTTTAAAATGATCCGATTCAGTAGTTTCTTTTCTCTAGCAACTGCTTAGGTCCTCCACCTACTACATGAACGCAAGGAAAAAAAAATCTCAAACTCGCAACCAGCAATTAAAAAAATTAATTGCCTTATTGGTGTCCTTGAGGCACCAATGGTGTCCTTTTGTCAGACCCTTGCCACGCTTACAACTGCTTTACAAGAGCAATGGCTCGCACTTCTCAGCAAACTTATCGATCGCATAATCGACAGTATCACACATCGTTGTATGTGTTGTATCGCTTCTAGGTGTGGTCATACTTCATATTAAAGGTACTTTTCCTATACCAAACTGACACATTTATTTTGTTTATTTTATAATTGTGTTAATTTATGAAACACCACAATCGTCTGGTAATTACTTTTAATGTTATTTTATATCTTACTATGTGTTGTATATTGTGGCTCAGTTTTATTAAAATCTACATGTAACATTTTGAGTAATCGCTATTTTTGTTGTTTTTCCTTAATTTTTGGAAACCAGTGTATTTTAATTATTATTAAACCATTTGTATTTTTTTTGCATAGAGTACCTATAACCTATATGCTATATATAGATTACCTATTTGCATAGAGTACCAATAACTTTTATTGTGTGCGAGGAGGGAGGTGGGGGGGGGCGCCAAAATCCATGTTTGCCCCAAGTGTAAAAAAGGCTATCAACACTGTGTATGCGCTACATAAAATATCAATATTTTCACAAACTTCTTTCAATTTCGGCAATAGCTTAAGTTATTAATATTTTACGTTGTGCATACAAGCCAAATTCAATAATATTTAAATTGTATATGTAAAATAAACATACATCTAAAATAATAAGCAGACAGAAGAATTGTGATCATGTGGTTGAAGCAGATCTATTACATGAAAAAATTTCTTATGAAAGTTATTTTTATGAAACACTTTAAATATATATATATATATATATATATATATATGTGACGTTTTGACGGCAAGTAGTTTGTATTGTCGAAAAAAAAAAATGAGGGTTTCCATTCCTACACAACACAGGTAGCAGCCGATTGGTTTTAAAATACTAAAGAAAAATGAAGAATTAACATAAGGCAGTCGCTTGGAACATTATTCACTTTATTTCCACACTCTCGATTAAATCTAGGGAAGATGCTCTCTCCTTCCATGTTAAAAAGAATAAAGTCTATTCTTCCTGTCACAATTAGTTTAAAATCACTCCATCTCTTGACTGCGTTCTAGTCCTTAATCCGTTAACATCTAACATCTATCACCCATTACGATACCGTTGCTTCCTCATTCTACTCACATAATAAACAGTATTCATCCAACATTTTCCTACCTCCATCGAGCAATCACATTGAATATCCAGTTTGCTACGACTGCAATCCACCACGTTCACCTCTACATGCTAAAAACTAAAAAGCTTCTAAGCTCACAGCCCATCTACTCCTATATGCTATATGCTTTATGCTATCTCTCTGGTTCCCGTCATTCGTATTTATACTCTGCTGAAAAGATTGTTCTAGAAACTTCTTATATCCTCGCACCAGCTATCTAAAGCATAAACAAATGTTAAAATCTGTAGTCGAGATTATGCTAAAATAACCCCTTTTTCCCTCTTCAGACGATAAAAGAAATGAATTTATGTCTGCGAAGTTTTAATCTTTGAAATATTTTAATTACACCTGGATATTTTAAATAAAAGAATAAATTGAAATAAGTAGGTTTTTTCTTTAAGACAGAATAATATTTTAGCAGTTAAATAAAGATTTAAGGGGAATGTGATATACCGGGATTTAATAGCGGAATTTAATAGGAATTTAAATAATAAAAGTTTTATTAAAGAAAGATAAATAATTGAGCCATTTTTAGATTTACGCAATTTGGAATAAATATGAATTAAGATCTTAGAGATTAATAGACTAGGGTTTTAATTTAATAAGCCGGTATAATATACGGAATATTACTGAAAAAGGAAAATTTACATAAAATACTTTAAACTTGGCGCACAAATTTAAATTTTGTAATATTATCCCCCCTCCCCAAAGACTTTGTATGAAATTTGTGGTTAATTAACTACAATTTCAGACAACAGACTTATAATAAAATTGGAAGTTGATTTTTGAATATTGAAAATTTTAGAGACGTCAGCGAAGAGATGGAAAAGTGAAATTTAGCAATAAAGAGAAGAAAAAAAATACTAAGAGCATTTAAATTTAGCTGAGAGCATTTCCCCTGTAAAAGAATACAAATAATGGTTACTACATCACTTACCATTTGTAAGTGCATAGGAAAATATAAACACAATAATAAATAAAGAATAAGTATAAATACAATAAGAAATAAATAATAAGAAATAATAAAACTATAGTAATAAATAACAACAAATTCTTTTATCTTATGGAAATTTAGTGTATTTATATTCTCTTATCACAAACATATTTCAAATCAAGTAATGTTTAACACTTTATTTACTTCAAGTAGTATTTTAAGTCCCATTGGCTTAATCAGTTCGTAGGTCATAAAAGTCCTTTAGCAAGAATAGTGATACAGTCCTTAAGTAAAAAGTTCAGCTGCAATAAATATTTTTTACTAAATTTGTTTGACTACTCTGCCTGTTAAACTCTTTACATTATGTTTAAATACTATTTGTCATCACAATAGTAGTTTTATTTTAATAAACAAATTCCTAGTAGTTATTCAACTACCTTTTAACATTTGTTTATCAACCTCTTTTTTGAGCTCCTTTTCCCATTCTAATTGGGACTCACCATCTTTTACAACTTCTCACTTGTTTTAGTAAATATCATAACTTTTCACTTATAAGTTATGTTCTCTTTTTCTTTAATAAATAATGAATCTTTCAATAAATAATATAATACTTTCAATTCATAATCATAATAATAAAATTCTCAACAGTATACTTGAATAATAGCAATAATAATACTTAATAACAATATTATATTCTAAGAAAATATCACAGATTGTTTACTTATTGACACGGAACATAATGGTTGAGGATAAAAATAATACATAGCAATTAATAATTTTCTTATTTTTTACTTATATAAGAAAGTATTTTTGCCAGTTCGAAACATTAAAAAAAAAAATAATAATAATTCCAAAGTCCAAATAAATTTAACTCTAAATATTTAGAAAGTGCACTCTCAACCAGTATTTCCTTACACTAATCTATCTCTCTGATACTCTTATGAATAGACGTGCATTTGATAAACTTAGAATGGTAAAATAAAGAAAATAAATAGGAATAAAAGATAATTTGTTTATATACTTAATTTTCCCTTGCTACACAATCACTACAAAATCTCATCACAATTATCAATTTTCTAGGTTTATATTATTATAATAATATTATCAATTCTTACTATTTTTGTAAACAAGTGGTAAAAAATGGAATAAAATAAATATAGTTTATTTTGATATAAACTTGATATAGAATTAAAAATTTATTTTTATTTTTCAACATCAATCTGAAAATTCCCAAAATCAAATACACATCCTATGCCTGCATAGAGTGTCTACCTAATCCCAAAAGCTTCCAAACACAAGTAATATACCCGTGGCGCCCCAAAGTCATACTTGGTAATGTTGAAAACTATTGATGAAAGAAAAAAAAATCTAAAGAATTAGAATTTAATCTATGGTTTTTACTTTAGTTTGAGTTTGTGATGGCAATTGTGGTGGTGATGTTGGTTGTGGTTTTGTTTGTTTTATGGGTTGCTCATGAAACATTCTGAAATCATTTGGTGAAAAATAGGGTCTTAATTTAGAAACGTGTACAATAACTGAATTTAGTCCTGTCTCATAATTAAATTTATCTATTTCATAAGTTACTTCAGAAAGTTTATTTATAATTTTATATGGTCCTGAGGAAGTAGGTTCTAATTTTCGAGTGTTAGGATACTTAAATTCTTCATAAATTACAGAATCTTGTATTTTTAATGGGGATTCAACAAAATTTCTATCATATAGTCTTTTACTTTTAAGATGAAATTCACGAGTTCGCGCTTTTGAAATTTTGAGTGCTTTACTGACAGTAGGATATTGGTTTTGTTTTAAAGGAGATTGATAGGGTAATTGACCATAAAATAAGTAGGCAGGTGGGAATTTAGTTATGGAATGCGGGGTATTATTGTATTCTTGAATGACTTGGTCTAATAATCTTGTCCAAGGTATTTTAGAAGAAGTGGAATTGACTTTACATTTAAGCCTGGTAACTATTGTCTGATTAACGCGCTCTACCTTCCCATTGGTCTGTGGATGGTGTGATGATGTAAAACGTTGTTGAACATGATGTTTTCTGAGGAATTTTTTGAATCTTGGAGACCTAAAAGCTTTGTGTCTCTCACTCAGTATTTTTTGAGGTGTTTGAACATTAAAAATTTGCTTTAAACAGTTTGTATATGCTTCTGTAGTAACATTTTTAGAAGGAAAAGCCCAAACAAATCTAGTTGCGTGATCTATTATTATGTGTAAGAATTTTTTTGTTGAATTGTAATAGTTAAATCCACCCACAGTATCAATAGAAAGGCGATTTAATTAGAATAGTCAACGGATAGTATATCAATAGAAAGAGCGTTGTAAAGGAAGCCTTTGCTGTCAATTTGTCTAAAAGCACTAAAAGTGAAAATATTAGATTTATTTATACCAAAAACATAAAAATTATGTAAGTACGTATGTACTTTAGTATAGGTAATAAGTATAAAAGTCCCATGGGTAGTATACAGAGAAAAATAGAAAGGTAAATCTATGAACAAACAGCTATGTGAGTACTTATCTATTATCGTACAATTTCAAGGTTTGGCTATCTCGCTTTCAGGGGCAAGGTACTTGCATTCGTAAAATGTTGAAATAATTTAATGACACCTGTATTTAAAAGAGAATCCATTTGTAAACAAGTAAAAGTATATTTTCGCATACTTAATAAAGGTAAAATTTTCATTATTAAATTCCGGTGCCAATGTGGCAATTTGGGATTAAAATTACTTGATGCCATACGTCATCACTGCCTCTCAAGGGGTCAAGAAATTTGGTTTGATACCACGTAATGTGCTTTTTTAAAAATTTGATTACGTAATTTTAATAAGGTGTTCTATAATTTTCTTTATTGTGAGCAAAAAACAACGGAGAAATTTATTTCCCGTAGTAAGAGAAACTAAAAAAAATTATTTATAACTATTGTGGTAAGTGTATTCAGCATAGTCCAGTTACCCCGGATACATCTCCCAGTTAGCCCATTCTTAAAAAATTATGGGGTATCTGGGACACCGGGCTTAAATTTGAAACATGAAGTAAACATGTATAGATACCTAATAATATTAATGTAGTTATATGGCTAATCTTTAAAAAAAAAGATTGTTTAATAAAAGTGCTTACAGTATTTTAATAAAAAGCCGAGGAAGTTCAACCATACTGAGGTTGTTTTTAAAAAAAATTAATTAATTTTTTGACAACCTATCACAGCAATGTGAGAGTTATGATTGAATTGACACACATTGTTTTAGGAAGTGAAGATTAAGGTGCATTGTTCACAAAAGCTAAAGCTTAAAAAACATCAACGGGTTTTTTTTTATAAAATAGCCTATGGCGCAGTTACCTCGTGGGTCCAGTTACCCCAACTAACCTTACTTCAATTCTTTTGTACAAATCTGTATTTGATCTTAGGTTGCATATATTCTACATAACATGTTAAAATTTAGCTTGGTAAGAAAACGCGTGATAGGTTAAAAATTCAGTTTCAGCAATTTCTACCATAAGAAGGAAAAACACTTACCTTTTGGGTCGCGCTGTACATTATTATAATCGAGAAAAATTTCACAAACACGAAAATTAAAACATACTGTTATTAATGCAGTCATATTCAGGGTTATTCAAAGCTTATCATTCAAACTTCGTGGGGAGGTAGGGAATACGTCAGGAAACCGATTTTACATAGGAAAGTACGTCCGCAAATGTACCCAACCTTCCATTGTATCCCAATCATTGTTTAGACTTTCCTAAAGCTAGTATTATTTTTTTCTCCTATTTTCACTTCTGATTTGGATTTCCACGAAGCCTTTTACATCTTTAAAAACTTCAAGTATCTCGTTAATGACCTTTATTCAACGCCTTCATTATCTGACGCCTCGAAACTTCTCGTTTATTTTTGTTCTTTCCGGTTCTTTAACCTTTACTTAGATGACGTTTGCGAACATACTTTATTTACTATGTGAAATTACTTTCCTGACGTATTCCCTATCTCGTCACGAAATTTGAACGATAGGTTTTAAATCAACCTGTATAATAACGGCTATAAATGAATTGCATTTTCATAAAACTATATTTCCGTGATTACACCAGAGTGATTGATTCTCAATGTTCCGCGAGAGAACTAAAAATTTTCAGAACGCCCTTTAACCCCTTTGTTGAGATTTATTATATCCCACCTAGTTTTAATTAATTAAGGTTTGCAATAGAAACTTTTATTTAAATTTTACTTTTCTAACTTCGTTGGGAAAAAGTTGATAAATTGCTTTTCCTTATTTTGAAACAAAATTATTCGAAAACTCCGGCAACATTACTGAAACACAACGTTGCTAGTTTTGGCCTTTTTTAAAAATCTGAAATTTTACATTCACACCAGAAATTGTGTATAGTATTAGTTTCGTTTTTTAATGACAGGCATTTCGGGATTACCTAAACTAGACATTTTTCATTCATAATTTCCGATCTGAATTCGAAGTTTTTAAATTGAAAGCAGAGGCCAAACTGGCAAACCAGTTGAAACACAATTGCTTGTCCCTGAAAGCGTTAAAAAAATTGTCTTTCCCTGGACCTTAGTCCAGAGTTGCCAAGTCTCCAGGTTTTTGTACGCCACTATTATATTAAATATTTTGATCTTTTAAATCGCTTAAATGTTCTAATTGAATAAAAGAAAATTTTCTGTGATAAAAAAACTGGTATCCAAAAAGCCGAAGTCTTGGCAGCTCTGTTAGACTCTACTTTTTTTACCCAAAATTTAAAATGTGTAGCAACGCTTTAATGTTTCTAATAAATTGTTTGATACATAAAGCAAACATTAGTGCCTTTAAAAATTTAATACATAATAAAATACAAATAAATGTAAAAAGCGCAAAAAAATATTATATGGATTTATATTTAAGCTATATAGTTTATCTTTCTATATAACGGTTCTATTTTTGTGATATTAATTAGAGGTTGAAAGAGAAATCTTTAGAAAACTTACTAAGTAAATGTTTAGCTAACTAGCGAAAAATTTCCAGTTGAATACTTCTCAGTTACTCAAAGCATTAAAGGGGATTGAAATGATACAGTTAAAATCTTAGATAATGAACTTCATTTTTACTTTTGTATATTTTCCTTTTTATAACATAAAATTAACTAAATTTTAAAGATAACTTTAGAAAAAAAAACTAAAGTATTTTTATTTTTATAAATAGCAAAATTAATAAGTTTGTATCCTATTTACGAAAAAAAAAATGGTACATAAATGAGAACAGATTTTAACTCATTAACTCTAAAATAACAGTAACATTAATAATAATTTTTGAACCTTAACCCATAAAAAGTTTTTTTTTTTTTTTCATGACAAAATAAACTAAAAATAAGGGCTAAGCACCAGTTTCTTTTTACCTAAAATATAAGATTTATTTAATCTAAAACTTTGTCATGAAACAGAACGAAGATTATAATTAAAAGTAAATGGAATCTAAGAACTTTGTGTAATGGAGCAAACAAAGTCTTCTTGCCCGTGAAGCGTCTAGCGATCACACTTTTTCATTTTGATCCTGTGATCTTACGGGATCAGCTTGCTCCGCGCATATCGTTCCACGCATGACGTAGCGATGTTTGTGTAAAATAATAATCCAAGCAAATTTCTTTAAGGAACATTATGGTGTAGTGGTATGACGTTCACCCTCAGATGAGATGGTATGGGTTCGATTCCTTGCGGAGCTGAATGACAAAGAATGTCAAGATTGCTACTAAATTGAAACTAAATTTTTTTGAAGATAAAAATTGAAAATTTATATTTTTCAATATTTGTACCACTATTAACAATTTTTTTTATTGTGAATTTTCCAGATATTTGATATGGTGATCGTAGTTTTAACAGATTTAATGCCTTTAGTATTGCCATCTAGTGGAGTAAAGATAAGCAAATCGTAAAGAATGTTTTAAATTTAATAATAATTAAATATTTTTTCATATTTTAAATTTAATAATTTTAATTTTTATCATCATTTTAAAAGAACTTTTAATTTTGAATAAATAATAATTGTTACTATTTTTTTCATAATTTTAAATTTTATAATGATTTAGTAATTTAATTTTTTTTATCATTTAAAGGCACTTTAAATTCTGAATATAATAAATTTTTATATGTTTCTAGTAATTTTATGTTTAATAATTTAAATTTAATATTTTTTCACAATGTTTAAATTGTTTTTTTCAAAATTTTGAATTTAATAATTTCTGTTTTTTAAATTATAATTTAATAATTTTTTCGTCCTTTTAGAATAATTTTAGAGTTTAATTAATTTGAATCAAAATAAAATAAAGTTCCATAAATTTCCTAAAAGAATTTTGCTTAGAATATTATTTTACACAAACATCGCTACGTCCTGCGCGGAACGATATGCGCGGAGCACGCTGATCCCGCAGGATCACAGGATCAAAATGAAAAAGTGTGATCGCTAGACGCTTGTTTCTTGCCCGTACACCGTACGGGCTAAACTATTCACTGGTTAAACGGACGGAGTTATGAATAAAGAGGAGGACACATATAGTGGTGAGTGTACCAGTGAGGACGCTGTCACAAAGGAACGGGTGATTTTGTACAGATAACATTTTCTGATTACCGACAAAACCAAATTCCTTCAAAAATTTTTATTAGGAAAAGGTTGGAAACGAGGCAGCACAGACAATCACTTCATCAAGTTCAAGGCTGATATTCCAGAGTTAGTTAAAACTCCATTCGCATATTAAAACGCAGCCGGTCTGCTAAGTCATATCTTGGTGGAAAACATTTGACAACCCGATTTTAGCAGTTGATTCATAGGTTAACCATTGTGTTTTCCTGCTCCCAGTCCTCCATGCTTTCATACCCTTTGGTGCATACCAAGGTATGACTTCACAGACCAATTGAGTTTTAATATGCGAATCGAGTTTTAACTAATTCTAGAATTTCAGCCGTGAACTCGATGAGGTTATTGTCTGTGCTGCAGCCACCCGGTCTAGAACTTTCGCCTTATTTTAGCGGCTTATTCGTGTTAAATTTCTCTCACAACTATAATAAAAATTTCTATTAACTTTTACTGGTGGAAGTTGACCCGAGTATTATAATCTCTTTCACTCACACTAGGTCGTTAAGGTTGTCACAATACGGCGGAAGCGCATGGCCTGACTACCGACGAAGTAAATTTCCACTAGTAAATTTAAATACTAGGTTGAGCAAAAAGTTCTGGGAAATTTGTGAAAGTTGCGTTGTTAAGCGCAAATTAACAACAAAAGCAACAAGGACTATTCTTCAAAGTAGAGACCATCATAGTCCACGACTTTCTGCCAGATTCCGGATTTGCTGGAAGTACCATGGCGGCTCCTTGGAATCGAAAAACTCCTGGCATGCTTCTCCAACTTCGTTAAAGGATTCAAATCGACGTCCCTTGAATAAGTGTTGCATTGATCGAAAGAGGCCATAATCGGATGGATCCACGTCTGGACTGTAGGCGGGGTGTGGAAGAATTTCGACGCCGTCCAACCAAAGCGTTATAAGTAAGCGAACAAACTTAATGTTGGAATCAGGCGTAAATTAACACAGTTGCGCCACCTTGTGGACGGAGTGATAATTCACACACGCGGGCTTTTAGTGTGGCGCGTATTTTTCTAAATCTTCAGTCACTCATGGAAATGAGTATTGTTTGCCACATTTACTACAAAATAATGGCGTAGCGAGAAGGGCATTCCCCACGCACTTGACACCAAAAGGTTTAATTTGCCTAATCAAAGGCACTTCAGTTATTAATCAAGGTCAAAAAACTTTACAATTTTAGTGGTGTCAGTAAGAAAACAGTTAGGTATCTACTTGTAGTTCACACTCCATCCGCTACGTGGCGCATGACCTTGATTGATGTGACCTCGCTTTTAATCTTGCGGTTACTTCTCCCATTTAAGATAGGACGCTTACTTATATCGCTTTGCCGTCCTCTGGGCAACGTGCGGTTTGGCACCGTCAAACAAAGCGCTCTGACGGCGGACCGATCATGGATACTTCTGCACCAATTTGTTGTAGAGACGCGATCAAACTGCTGGCAATAGAACTCGGCATCGATGACACGACCATCATAAACGATACAAATTCTGGTAACTATTAGATAAAAATTTCCCAGGACTTTTTGCTCAACCTAATATAATTTTTTACCCTAAAGATGACTGGAATTTTGCATTATTAAGGCGATATAAAAGGAGAAAATTTCTATTCAAATGTGAACTGGTGAATGTTTGCCACGGAGGTAATGAGACACTGCGAAAACTGTTAGAATTGAAGCTTCACAATTTTGAAGAAATGTTAATTCTTCTTTATTCATTGTTTCATGGTTAATCGTTTCAGGGGCACAGTACTTATGTTAATTAAATGTTGAAATCATTGATTCACACCGGAATTTAAGAAAAAAAAATAAGAAAATAAGTAAAAGATTTCGTTTACGTATAATTATAAAAGCAATATTTCCTTCCAAAATTCCGGTGCCACTGTGGCGTTTCGGAATTAAAATTTGGTGGGATACATTATATCCCACCGCCCTTCAAGGGGTTAAACGAATTTGCATCAGATATACTTTTGATTATTTCTTTGTTTTGCCGAGGTAAGCTTTAGGTTTCCTTTTATGTTTCGTTTTCTTTCATTATACTGTTATCTTGAAATTGCAATGAAAGACAAAATATGAAAGAGACTATTACTTAATATAAAAGTTTAAAAACAACGTATTATACGACAATAGTGTATTTACCCTTTCAAGGGCGGTGGCTCATTTTTGGACCACTTAATTGTAATTCTTAAATGCTACATTGGCACCAGAATATTTGAATGAAAATTTCCCTTTTATTTATTAAGTAAATAAAAGCATTTTCGGATTTCGAAATAAATTTGTTAGTAAATTCTGGTGTAAAACACTTTACGAATAGAAGTACCTTGCCTCTGAAAGGGTTAAAAAATACTATAGTTTCCGGTTCCGACAGCAGACTAGCAGCTAAGACCTACTATTTTATAAGAAATTGCGAATTGACACAAAAAATTCTGAGTAGTAGATGTTGCTTTATTTAATGACTGACATTTCGCGATTACACAAAGTTCTTTGTAATTTTAAGATATGGACTCGGAATTTATTAATAAAAATAAAGGCGAAACTGTCAACCCTTCTCAGGCAGTGTATAAACACATCTTTTAAAGCGCTTCTAATTTCACATTATTTGAAGTATGTTGTTTTTAAACTGTCAATAGTATTGGAGCAATTATATTTCTATTGTAAACTATATAATATATCATCATTTGAGAAAGACATTTCGTGGCGAACATTTTGGTGTTTTAATGGGTCTTGTACCTTTTAAACGCGTCGAAAATTAACGAAAAACTTCAAAGTTTGAATTCGTCTATCTTCAAAACCTTTTTATGTATAAACATGAAATTTTGGATATTGATTAAACAGATTGTGCTTTGTAATATGCTACCATTAGAAATTTATTAACCCTTTACAGAATTTGTGTATTGTTCAAATCAAAATGGCTCTTTTTTTACCCCATATGTCATTGCGCGCATATCTTGAGAAAGTATGTATGGATTGTCATGAAATTTGGTAAATATACTAAACAAATATGTGTGTTTAAAATGATCTACTTTTAAGTATTTTCAATGGTAATAGTTTTAGTTATGGCTATTTTTAATCATTAAAAATACAAAATTTGTATTTTTTTTTACGAAAATATTTCATTTATATAGTTAATGAAATAATTTTAGCCTAAGAGTAGGTCATTTTAAACACACATATATGTTTAGTATCTTTACCGAATTTCATGCCAATCCATGCATACTTTCTCAAGATATCATGCGCGCAATGACTTATGGGGTAAAAAAAAGAGCTATTTTGATTTCAACAATACACAAATTCTGTAAAGGGTTAATAAATTTCTAATGGTAGCATATTACAAAGCATAATCTGTTTAATCAATATCAAAAATTTCATGTTTATACATAAAAAGGCTTTGAAGATAGACTAATTCAAACTTTGAAAATTTTCGTTAATTTTCGACTCGTTTAAAAGGTACCAGACCCCTTAAATTTAACTAAAGATGTTTACAAAATAAAATTACTCATTTGGAATACATTTTTAAAAAACTATTTTAGAATAATATTGAATAAATACTAAAAATAATATATTTCTGAAATGAAAAATTCGTATCTTTTGATATCCTAATAATATTATAAAAGTGAATGATGTATGTTTGAAAGTTTGAGTCAAGTCAACGTCAAAACGGACAAATTAATGCCTTTGTATCGTTGCATATACCGGGTGACCTAAAAAGGACTGATTTTAAAATTCAATAACTTGCAAACGGTGACAGATATTTAAAAAATTCTTGCAGGAGGGTTATGTATGATCACAGGAGATTTTTGTACTGTTATTCTGGAATTTAGTTCGAATTCAAACAATAGATGGCGCTGCCAGCAATATGCACTAAATCCTCACCCGATTTTTAGTACATTGGGACAACCTCAATATATTTTAATGTCCTTTTTTGGCATTTGGGAAGAGAAAGGCCAAAAAGTCCAGCATCCCTAATGTGTTGATATGTCACATTCGCAATTAAAAAAATTAATAATTTTTTTTAAACCAGAGAAATAAAATATAACTTTTAAACCTACTTTTATTAAATCCGAATTCGTTTATTTTTTGATAGATTAAGAAAAATTTCAGATAATGTTAATGCATTTTTTTATACAAGCTGTAATATATCATATGTGTATTACGCATAATTTTAGATTCATGAACCTACATCCTGAATAATTTATTCCAACTTGTAAAACACTTGTGTTTGATATCATATTTTGTATATTCTATAATTAAGTTTTTTTTTTGCATTCAATTTCAAATGAAGTGTAGAATTTCAAAAGAAGCGTAGTGTCAGTATTTAAAAAGGTATTTAAATAAATTAAACGTTTAGTTGCTGGAATAAGTGAATTATTATTATTATTATTTTTTTTTTTTGATAAAGTTGAATCACACCGAATGTGAGACATTAAGCGTCAGAATATTGTCGTGTTTCAGAATATGAATTCAATTTTAAAAATAGGAGTAGCCTATATCTTAAAATGCATGAATTTAAATTTTCCAAATGTAACACACACATTTGACAAATTATTTGGGGTAGTGAGAAGAATATGCTCGGAAAAAGTATAGTCTATATAATTTTTATTAAATCTTCATAGAGTTATGTAAGAAAATACATTAGGGGCATATCTGCAATTTTTGAAAACTTAAGATGATGAAAACCTTTATAATCCAAATAAAAACCTTTGGATTTACACCAGTAAAACTGTAGAGGCAATTCTAGACTCTATCTACTCTTAACAGGGCTTATTCTAGGTGAGATAAAGTCATTTATTTTCTATTTTATCCTTTATACTTTTAATATTTATTATTATGCATTGAGCCCTTTACTCTCGCTCACCACTATGCTGTTATAAATGTGCGGCCTTTGCGGCATAGTCATTTCACCGCTTTTATAGAATACCTCTATTCGGACCAATGAGAATGCTTCATAATATAGTCAAGTAATAGTTTTCTATATCGTATTCCTCTCACCACAAATATTTTAAAGTAATTTCCCTTCGCCTCAACTAATGGCAGAACTATTTGCAATTAAAGATGGCGAAATAATATGCAAAATGGGGATTTTAACCCCTTAACAGTCGCATTAAATTACTGCTTAAAAATTCAAATTGCTCTTTGGGATCACTTTTTTGCAAAAAAAAGTATTCATCTTATTTAATGACAGGTAAGATGATACCATAATAAAGCCAATTAAGCTATTTTATAAAACTAGTGAGAATCAAACAATCTGAGTTAATGACACAGCCCGTGAATATCATGGGAGCGAGAATTAATGGGCTAACCCTCTCGCTGCGCAACCCGAGAGTTTCTCGGTCAACGTAAAAGTAGCAAAATTTGCGCAACCCGAGATTTCATCGGGGATGCATTTTTTCCGTTAAATAACCCTCCTTGATCATTCCCACCAGTTACTTTTTATTGTAAATTTTGCTTTATCTAATCGGAATAATTTCCCGATTAAATAAGACGAAAATTTTTGTTTTGCAAAACCGGTGACAAAAGAATAAAAATTCATGAAAAGACGCTCGTCGCGAAGGAATTAAATACGCAATTTTTGAAGGTATTTTGATAAAACAATTACGCTGCTTGAGAGTTAACCTTCCTACCATGTTGAAATTTTACTTAACCTTAATAAAAACATTTCATACCAGAATTTTCTTTAAAAAGTATTTAATGTATTTATTTATGTTAGTTTTCGGTGTATTTTATATAACTTACTTTAAAAAAGTATTTCTGGGAAGAATTCAATGAAATGAATTATTCACATGGGTCGATTAGACCCATTCAGGGTAGGAAGGTTAAAGAACCAATAGATGGAAGGCTGCATTTCGACACTTCCCGAAGATAATAACTGTACTTGGTTATTAACTCCTTAAATATCACACCGTACTTGCTTACGTCTATTTGAAATACCAAGAGGCGAGTATGTACAGCTTCATTTTAACTCCAAATCGCTATGGTCTAAGGACCAGTTTTTTTTTTCTCGTCGTTATTTGCTATTGGGATTATGGAAGTCATTTACTTCGAATCCCATTTATGTTTGCATAATATACAGGGTGTCCGAAAAGTCTGGAAACGGTCGAATAACTCTAGCAATACAAAGCAGGTTGAAAAACGAAAATATACGTGTTAAATATTTTTTTAAATGCTACTCATTGATACCAATTTTGGCCCCGCAATCGGCCCCACGGGGATCAGAGGGGATCCAACTTTGAAATCTTGAATGATAACACCAATTTTTTATTGCAGATTCGGATTCTACGGACAAAAATACGAAACTTTTGCATTTAATATTTTTTTTCGGATCCTCGTTGATCACGGTGTAATCGAGCAAATAATACAGATACATAGTTTGATTTTCCCAACCAGGTTTTGACATCTCCAAATCTGTTTGGACAGAACTTTTAATGTCAAAGTTGCCGTATTGTGCGGAAATAGTGTTTCTCGAAAACCATCAGGGGAGATTGTTTTCATGGCGCTTTATATGTTTTTTCCATAAAAATTAATAAAAATATATTAAATTAGTTTTCTATTTGCATTTTTTTTATCCAGTCGATCATTTAAAAATAATAAAGTGCATATTTTGATATTTTAACGAGTAAATAAGCACCTCCCCTCCCGAACAGAAAAATGATAGTCTTCATTTTATGGGGGCGGGATGTGTTGATATTCTGTGTTTCGATGTCTTCTGCTGTTAAAAAATCACTTAATTTGGGTCCGGATGTGAGTGTATGAGTTTTTTTTAATTATTACTACAGAATCACATATAGGGCCAAAAAAACAAAAAACATATAAAATCTTTTTGTGCTGGCTGAGCAAAGGATGTTAAGTAGTTTAAATTTCAGGTTATGGGGTGGGTTAGGATAATAGGTTTTGATGATTGATTAGTTACTGCAACTACTGACTAGGAAGTAGGGCAGAAAACATTCAAAAATTCCAATAAATGTAATACTTTTTTGTACATTAATATATTTTTCCATTTTTTCTTAATTTTAAAATTATTAGTGGGTTGTTCGGCATGTCGTGTCCTTTTGGGAACATCAATTCGTACCGGAAAATCCTGAATCACAAATCCCGACGGAGTTAAGGAGTTAAATTATTTTTTTAATTAAAAAGTTTCAAATATCAAAAATTTTCTATTTTTTAAATTAATGAAAAAATGTTAAATTGAAAAAAATATATTAATTTACAAAAAATTATTACATTTATTAAGAATTATTGAATTTTTTTGACATACTTGTTAATTTCTGGTTGCAGTAACTAACCAATGATATAAATCTTCAATCCTACCACCACCTGAAATTTACACTACTTCCCCATTCATTGCTCCGCCCGCGCACAAAAAAGTTATATGCACTTCTTTTAATTTTGTCCTATATATTACTCTATAGTAATAGTAAAATAAGGTCTCATACACCCACATCCTCACCACGATTTAGAGTATAATAATAATAATAATAATAAAACCAGCAGAAGCCATCGAAATGCCGAATACCAAAATGCTACCTACCTCTACCAAATAGCGAAGACTATCTTTTTTTCTGTTTAGAAGTGGAGGGGCATGTTTACACATTGAAATATCAAAGAACGCACGTTAATTGATAAGAATGGATTGAATCGATAAAATCCAAACACAAATAGAAATCTAATTCAATATATTTCTGTTAATTTTCAAGGCAAAAACATATTAAGCACTTTTGTCATCGAAACAATCTCCATTGATAGTTTACGACAAACACAATTCCAGCTAAGGCGAACAGTTTGGCGACGAAAGCTTTACCCATCGCATTTCGTGATTGCAAAACATGGTTGAGAAAACAAAATATGTATCTGACACATTTTGCTGGATTACACCGTCATCTACAAAGATTCGAAAAAAAATGTTAAAAGAAAAGATTGCGCATTTTCCCCCGTAGAATCAGAATCTGAAATAAAAAATCGGGATAATCATTTAACCCCTGGAGGGGCAAGCAATTACGTTTGTGAAATGCTGAATTCCCACTGGAATCTTTGAAAATTTCTATTTCAAAATAAGTAAAAGCAATTTTACAGCTTTTTTACACCAAAGTTCGAAAAGTAAAATTTAATAAAAATTTTCTGGTGTAAAACTTCATTAATCGTAGGTGGTATATAATATATACCGGATCCCCTCAAGGGGTTAAGATTTCAAAGATGGAACGCCGCAGACTCCTAGGTGGTCGGGGTGAGGTGTCAACTTTCGTATCACAGTATATCTTTTAAAAAAATATTTAACACGCAATTTTTCGTTTTTCAATCTTAATGAATTTCTTGAGTTATTCGACCGTTTCTAGATTTTTCTTTGTCCCTGTATTTTGTCCCATTTGATATTTTATTGTAATAATAAATAAATAATGAAACAATTTTCTACATCACCCTTCCGCTATGAAAATTAATGCGTCTTCTACAACAGGAAATAATCAAGAGAGTTTAAAGAGTTTAATTATTTTTTATGCTGCTACAGCTATTGCGCGCGTATCTATATTATAAAGGACAAACATATCTGTGCGTAACGCATACGTCATTTTGCGAATGGCAACACTTTGAAATTTGAAATAAAATTTTGGTTTTGCAATTTTCTCTACTGCAAATTTTTAAACTTCTAAACATCGCACATTTTAATTTTTTACACCGTCGTATAAGGAAAAAAATGCTCTTTTAAATGCAATTTGTTTGAAAGATGTATCTCAATTTATTTTTGAGATATAATTTTTTGTAGTTTTTAATACCATTTTTCTTATCGTGGCAACAAAAATACCCCATTTCTATTGAAAGTTATTGAAAGTAAATGTAAAATAGTCGAAAATAGGAGATACTGTATCTTTTTGTTGCCATTTTCTCATAAAACCTGAAAAAAAAAAGTTTAAATTAAAATATGGGCTATGTCAGGAATATTGTCTATTTTTCCGTGACAATGTCGTCATATGCATACTTTTCTAAAGACGAAGTTTAAGACTTCATTGTAAAAGTGGGTTGCTTTAGCGGATGCAAATGACGTCATTTTATAAAAAAAGCGTATATTTTAATTCTTAAACCTGAGTTATATTTTGTAGAAGTGCGCCATTTTCACAGTCCAGCTGCTTTGAAATTCTAAACAGGTGAAAAGGCTTCACTTTTGAAAATAATATAATCGAAATAACACACTGATAAATCGCAATGTTTTACAAAAATTTAGAGTGTCTTTATAAAAGAGAGGTGACATGCAAATAATAGCGATTTATATTACAGAAATTGATGATTCTTGCCTGGAAGGATTTGCTTGGCAGAGTTAGACAAGCAAACAAATAATTCGTGGTTTAAAATAATATCATGTTTCTGAAGTTTTTGTCCAAAATTCTCCCGAATAATAAAATTTTAATGGCATTCTTTAGGACATTCTACTACAATTTTATCAAAATAACATAATTTGCTTAATTTAATTTTTCCTAATTTTATATAATCTATACATTTAAAACAGAAGTGTGTTTTTTAGTCATCTGCCCTGATCTTTCACTTAACCAATTTTACTAATACAGTAGACTCTCGTTTTTACGAACCTCTTTTTCACGAACACTTGCGATTTTACGAACTATAGAGTGGTCCCGAATACGCTTCCATAGAAGCAATGTAATTTTTCGCTCCCATTTACGAACTACAGATTATGAAAATCTCTTTTTTGCGAACTCCGTTTTCGTACTTCGGATTTTTTTTTTTTTTTTTAAATATCGGAATGCAGCGCCAATGTCAGTTAAACTCTATGCAGATACAATGAGACATCAGGTGCATTCCAAGAATGTGCTGTTTTCCCCAATCTATTTCGGAGGGAGGGGGGATATAGCAATAATTTCCAGTAGTGGTTGTCAGGACTAAGGAACTTTTTTGAAGGGAAGAATAACTGTGAAAGGTAAACGTAGTAAAGGTTTCCATTGATAAATTGGAAACATATCTTTTTCAAAATGTGATTTTTTAAAAAAAAAAGATACGTGATTATTTCCATTCCTAATTTTTTATCTATGTTTTCATCTAATGTATTTTCATCTACTAAGCGCTAATACTGTTTGTGTTTTCATATGTAATATTTTCAAAGCATAGTAACGTATGTGTACTAAAATTATTTTTAGTGCATAAATTTGCATTTGTTTCTTGTATATTTAAAAATACAGGTATAAATTTATTAAATAATAAATAATCTTGAAACACTGCTTCATCTATGAAGAGGGGTCAGTTTGATAAAAATAGACATAAATAATATACGTATTCATATCATTTTTGGTGTTTTTCTATTTTACGAACTTTCTATTTTACGAACTATTTGGGTGTTCCCTACGAGTTCGTAAAAACGAGCGTCGACTGTATTTTT
>CAWVRF010000928.1:0-16000 GCA_963932465.1 Maratus speciosus | reverse complement strand
AAAGCATACTGAAAGACTCCTAAATTACGATATCTGTGGAATCTCAGGAAATAATAAACCGATTGCAGAAGTTATTAGTTGCGAATCAAGAGTAATAGTCCCTGATCCTATACAGGTTATATTTTATGCCGGTGTCACTACCACCTGGTTGTCAGAAACATCAAGAAAGCCTTTAAAAACATCTAAATTCCGTTTTCTATAGAATATTAGGAAACACCAACCGATTTCAAGGTTAATGTTGCCAAATTAATGGTGACAGTCTCTGTTTCAACATTTTTCGAGACATTCTATTTCAACTCTGTTTCGGCATTTTATGTTGATGGCACTTACACAAGAGAGGTGGTAGACTGTTAGCAAGAAGCTTGGAATTTGACATGATGGTTAATTTTAAGATTTAAATGTGTTAAGATGGTCTCTAAAAAATTCAAAACTTCAAATGAATACTAAAATGAGCGTATGAAATGAGCATAAAAGTCTCAAAATACTTTCTAAATTACCATTTAATTGGAATTAGTTTTAGTTCTTCTTATTAATTAAAATCTCACTTCTGTCTATTGCACTTTTATAAGGAAGTTTAGTCAAACTGTGGCTTAATTTGTAATTTTTGAATTATTTCAAAAAGCGTTCTTCTAATAAAAAATATCCATGTAAATATCACTTGGCATATTTCAACTATTACTCGAGCAAAGCCGCTAGTACTTTTATAAGTGTGCTAGTACTTTTATAAATGAAGAAAAATCGGAAATATAAATTATTTTCATAATAAATTAAAAGTATTATTTTCGAAAATAGGTTGAATTATTACTTTTTATAAATGAATAAAGAATTTTATATAAACATGAGCAAAAAATCTTAGAAAATTAATAAATAAACCGCACTTTAGCATTTTTGCTTTTAACTTTTCATAAATGAATAAAGTAATATTTCATAAAAAATAAAATGAATAAATTATTTAAACATGAGCAAAAAATGTTAAAAAATTAATAAATGTATTGTACTTTTAATAATTTTGCCCCCCCCCCTCCCCCCTGCGCCCTCCACTACAAAAAAAAAAAAAAAAAAAAAAAAAAAAAAAAAATGTTGAAAATACAAATTATTTACGCCAAAAATTACTTTTGTAAGATATTTTTTATCAGATGTATCTGAGCTAGAATTATTATTAATAATACATTTACAAGTTACCTTAATTACTCTTTTTGAAAAATTCTTTATTGCATTAACATTTTATTAATTTTCTTATTAAACATTAATTCATGTGATTTACCTAGTGTAAATAAAATCTCTAGTAAAATATTAAAATTTTTATTTACTAATGTGTAATTGATAAAACTGGAATTTATCTATTTAAAAAAACTTTAAACAGATAGAAGCATTAATACCTTTCTTTGTTCAATAATATCAAAAGCAAGTAAACTTATATGAAAAAATTAAGCAAATAAAGACGCACGAAGATTTGGGAATTATCAAAATGAAACAATAAATGTCCTTCTAAATAATAAGAACAACGCTTTTCAGTATGTTTTATAAATGAAGAAAAGTTGAATATATAAATTATTTTTATAAAAATGAAGCAGATTATTTTCCAAGATAAGTTGAATTTTTACTTTTCATAAAAGAATAAAGAATCATATTCAAACATCAGCAAAACATCTTGGAAAAATAAATAAATAAATTGTGCTTCTAACAAGAAAAAGAATGGTGGTGGGGGGGGATCATTTTCACAAAAAGATTATTTTAAAAAGATGATTGGTATGAGATATATCTGGGCTAAATTCTTTAATACATTAATGTTTTATTATTTTTCTCTTTAAACGTTTATTAATTACTAATGTGTATTTGATAAATTATTCTATTAGAAATATTTAAACAGATTGCTTTATTTAAAAATAATAATAAATAAAAAGAACGTATAATTTTTTGGCTCACAAAATAGGAAGAAAATGAAAAAAAAAACGTTTAATTTAATTGCCTTAAAAAGAGATCTTGTAGTGGGAAAATTAATAAGATAAGTAACGGATAATATTTTTGAATGCACAAGAAATGCACCAGGGGAAAAAGATTGTGCGACATCTTAGAGTGACGTCACAAAATCGCCCATTGGCATTGGGTCGAGGAGGGCTGCCACAAGTACCTGGATTAAGGGTCTCTGTCTGTTGCGCGAAAAGCTGCAACGAACTTTTTTAATGTATCATCCATTACCACTATTTACAGCTACAGACTCTTCAATTATTACATAAAAAACATTTTTCATACTCTTTATGGTGTGAGTTTTAAAATTACAGTGACCTCTCACTTATACGACTTTCAAGGGACCGTAGAAAAAAGTCGTATAACTGAGAAAGTCGTATAAGTGAGAGACCGTCTTATACAAGTTTCAAACTTTATAGACATTAATTATTTTACCTATACTAAAAACGATAAGTTTTGAATACTAAGAACATATTTTAACAAAATTTGTAAAATGTATTAAAAAATTAAACATAAAATACATTAAAAAAGTTCACAAAATAGTTTATTTTAAAGATTTACAGATAAGATTTTCTCAAAAAATGAAGCGATATTAGTTTGTCTCTGTCGTAGATGGAAAGAGAAAATGTCTTTTTCTAAGTCTAATAATTTTTTTTTTTTAAGTTTGGGAATAATAATTTTGATGGACATAATTCTTTAATTTATTTAAAGCGGTACTTGCTTTTGAAAAATTTACAACAGCAGGAACATTGCTCTCATCTTCGTCACCCTCCTTGCTCAGGTCTTCATTATTAATATCCTCAAAGATTTCTTCAGCAGTTCTCAGTTCTGACAAAAGACGTTTATCATCACATTCTGCATAATCTTTGAAATTAATACCTTCGTCTATAAACATTTCATTCGGGTCTTCGTTATTAAAGGATTCCATACGCTCTCAATATCAGGTTCATTCGTTGAACTAGCAGTTTGGTCTTGTGGAAAACTGCATTTCCTAAAACAATTCTTAATTGTCTGCGATGTCACATTTTTCCATGCAGATACTGTAAAATGCATAGCATCTAAAATGTAAATTGATTTAACTTCCTTTTCGTTTTCCCGATCAAAACTAAAACGACGAATCAAACTCCTTCTGTGGTTTACTTTGAAATTCTTTTTAATCCCTAAATCTAATGACTGTAATATGCTTGTAGAATTTGCTGGCAAAATTTTAAACTTTAATTTGCTGCAGAAACGATAGATCTTTTACATCGGAATGTGATGGACATTGATCCATTAGAAGTAAAATCTTTCTTTGTTGTTTTTTAAATTTATCATCCATCTCTTTTAAAAAAATCAATGAAAATCTCTGATGTCATCCATGCTTTTTTAAAATTTCTGTAGCCACATGGCAATTATTTTTTATTCTTAAAGTATCGAGATTTTCTTGATTTTCCTATTACTAAAGGTTCTGTTTTTTCTGAACCATCACTATTTGTTCAAAAAAGGATAGTTAATCTTTCTTTAATTTTTCTGCCCCCGTGACATGATTCTTTGTATAATAATGTCTTATATGGCATCAGCTTGAAAAACAGTCCGTTTCATCACAGTTAAAAATGTCTTTAGGTCCCTTAATCCTTAATTAACATAGGTAGATTTTGCAACCATTGTCTAACATCATTTTCAAACACATGCGCTTTCTCCTGTGATGCGGCGACGCAAAAGTCGATGTCTTTTTTTCAGCTTCTCGAGCCACTCCAAGACGCTCAAAAATTCTCGATTCCATACTTCTCAGCAGGAGTACGAGCTTTTGTTTTTAAGATCACGCCATCTATCGGTAAATTTGAAGCTGGCATTTGGTTAAACAACGCGATTAATGCTGATTTCAATTTTTTTAATCTGCCACATTGTATCCTGGATCTCTTTGAATTGACATTTTTTGATGCATTAATAATGACATTTTTATATTTCAGAATTCCTTTTAGTGTCGATTCTGGCAGATTGAAAAGAACAGCTAATGCTTTCTTTGATTGTAGTACATTTTTATCATATTCCTTAATGATTTCAACTTTGAATTGTATGCTTAATGCTTTACATTTTGGAATTTTCAGTTTAGGTATCGACATGCAGCAAACTGAAAGACTTACAGCGAAATTTATTATTGAAAGACGCTTCTTTCATGCGTCTAGTACGGGTCATTCCATGTCAGTTCAGGCAGGCATGTAACCCACCATCACAGATTTTGATGAAACTGAGTGTGTTTGTTCCTTTTATTAAGATATGATTCCCAGAATTTTTTTTTTTTGCTCCTTGGTCACATAGTTTCTGAGAAAAAAATTGTCAAAATTTTGAGAAACTGCCGTCAGTTGGCATTCTTGACTGCTCGATTTTCAAATGTAGCATGACATAAATATGATAATATTTCAATATCTATTCTACAAATCATCTTCAAATAATTTATGCATAATATATAGGGTACGCAGTTTATGAAAAAAGAATACTGTTACGCTTATAACATTTTAAGTGTGTCTAAAAAAATGTTTAATCTTTGAAGTCGTGATTTTTTTTATGAAAAATAATGCATTAACTAAAATAGCATTATCAACAAAAGGCGGTATTTTTATTAAATTTATTTTTTGTGGGGATATACTTACAGGTGTCCTTTACCTGATTATGAAATAAAAATAGTGGGATTTTGGGTGTTTTTAGTAGTATTTCCTATTTAAAAATATTTTGAGGCGTATTTCAAATCAAATCAAGCAGAGTCATTCCATGTCAGTTCGCCTAAGACATTTAATTCACTGTCACAAATTTCAATGAAACTGGGTATGTTTACAGCTCATTTTGAGACAGGATCAAGGAAATTAATGGTGATTACAAGTAAAATATTTTTTAAGATAAAAAAAATTCTAAATTTTGAAATTTTTTTAAAAATGTTTTTAATGACAGATCTATATTCAAAGACTGCATAAAAAAAAAAAGTCATTTCAATATAAAATCACTAAATAAGTTTCAAATAATGTATATGTGACAAATAATGTAGGCAGATTAGTATTTATTGTTGTTTGTCATGTTTAAATGCTAAGAGTGTGTTTAATCTTGTGAATTCTTAAAATCAAGAATTTTGTGAAAAATAATGTGTTAATCAAAAATTTAATAATAACCGAAAGCAGGCTGTTATTACTTTTTTTAATTGTACGTAAAAATATCTTTTCAATAGTTATAAAATAAAAATAGTGAAAATATGAGCAATTTTAACAAAATTTTCATAAAATGTGAATGTTTAATGATAAATATTGAAGCTTTTCATGCTAAGATGTACTATAATGACTACGATATCATGTATTGCTACTCTTGCTTAAATATAATACATACGATAATAAAATAACAAATATTATTTACAGCAATAAAAATTAAATTAAATAGTACCAGTTCCTTTGCCAACACTACATTGCACAACAGCCGACTTAAAATCAACAGCCCACTCTTATTGAAAAATACTTTCAACTGTTCAAATAATAAATAAACTGCATTTAAATTTCTTAATATCAACTTATTATCTTAAGACGATAATAATAACTAAAAACATAATGAATTTATAAATCAGCTTTTAATTGAAAATTCATGAAATGGTCCCTTTAAATGTTGTTGTTCATCTAGTCAATCAAAACAACAACAACAACAACAACAAAAATAGTGAACCTAATATGCTGACTGCAATGACACTTCTAACAAAACTAATTAATTCATTACCATCTGAAATCAAACCCGAAAGATCAAAAAGAAAAAAAAATCATCTGTAGTGTGAATGTGACATACTCAGTGGTTGTTGAGATAGGAATGTCTTTGTGAAATTTTCACCTGTACTTCAATAAAATATAAACATGTAAGTTTTTTTCATTCATCCAAATTAAGTAAAACAATTATAAATTTTTGTTGTCATTACACCAGATGTTAAATTTTTCGTTACATACTATTAGATAAGTTCTTTACTTTTAGACATTATTGATATAATATCATTAAATTTACTATATGTATTTTCTATAAGTGTATAAACAATATATATATATGCTTTATTAAACATAAATGAATAATTTTTAAATAATTTGTTTGAGAACAGGGATATATATACACACATATATATGTTGAAAATCCATCTTTCGGCAATATTGTGATGAAATAAATCAAATTACCGTAATTTCCGGTGTATAGCCCGCGGATCAAACAATCGTGTTTCGACCCAGAAATTTTTAAAAATAAAATGTAACTTTTTAGATCACAGTAAATATTGGTCTTCAAATACTGAATAAAATTTCTGGGTCCAAACTGAATTGTTTGATCTGCGGGCTATACACCTGAAATTACGGTACATATCATTAGAAACTGAATAAAGTTACAAAAGTGCAACTCATTAAGTTTTAAATAATTTTTTAGATATAGTTATTTGAAAGATATAAATATAATGGATTATGCATTTTTTGCATATATTTAAAGCACAATACGTCAAAATTTTCTTCAAAAGAGTGAAATTTGGTATTTTTTTCAATATTAGCAGCTCAATGCTAAATTTTCAATATTAACAGCCAAATATGAGTTTAAAGATTAGGACTGTCATTTTGAAAGTTTCTATTGGGCGGTGAGGAGCTAGTGATTTTTCTCTTTTTTGGAAAGGGATAATTGCTCTTCGCCCTAGAAGTTTTACTAAAAAACAATATTATTTTTTTTCCTTAAGAAACGAACATAAAAGATAATTTGAAAAATAAAATAAATGTATAAATAAAAATATTTCCAGGGATGATACATTGGATAGATTTTACATCTGAAAATATTGATAATTTTAAATATGATTTAAATACTACCAAAACCAACCAAAATCCCACTATTTTTATTTCAGATCCAGTTATAATGTAGTATTATGTACAATTTAAAATTAAAAAATTAGTCATAGAAACTCCGCCTCTGATTGATAAAGATTTTTTAATAATTTCATTATTTTTTGTAAAATATTTTTGATTTAGAAGATTATACAATTTTTTAGACACATTTAAATATTTTTTAACATTACAGCAATATTTTTTTCATAATCTACATACTTTATTTACCTTGCTTAAATTATTCGAAGAAGATTTCTTAATTAGTTATTGAAATATGATTTTATATATAAAATGAGGCCTTTGAAAATTGAACAATCATTAATGGCAACTCGTGGCATTTTTCCAAAACTTTGATAATTTTTTCTCATATTTTCACTATTTTTATTTTATAACCATTTAAAAGATATTTTTACGTACAATTAAAAAAAGCAATAACACCCTGCCTTCGGTTAATAATAAATTTTTTATTAACATATTATTTTTGACAAAATTCTTGATTTTAAAAATTCACAAGATAAAAGACACTCTTAGTGTTTAAACATGATAAAAAACAAGAAATAATAATCTGCCTACATTATTTGTCACATATACATTATTTGAAACCTGTTTAGTGATTTTATATTGAAATAACTTTTTTTTTTAAATGCAGTCTTCGAATATCGAACTGTCATTAAAAAAATTTAAAACAATTTTTCAAAATTTTGATATTTTTTATCTTAAAAAATATTTTACTTAGGATCAAGAAAATTAAAGGTGATTACGTCTTAAAATAAGCTATAAACAAACCCAATTTCATTGAAATTTGTGACAGTGATTAAATGGCTTAGGGGAACTGACATGGAATGACTCTGCTTGATTTGATTTGAAATGCACCTCAAAATATTTTTAAATAGGAAATACAACCAAAAACACCCAAAATCCCACTATTTTTTATTTCAGAATCAGGTAAAGGACACCTTTAAGTATATCTCCCACAAAAAATAAATTTAATAAAAATATCGCCTTTTGTTGACAATGCTTTTTTTGTTAATGCATTATTTTTCATAAAAAATTCACGACTTCAAATTTTAAATATTTTTTTAGACACACTTAAAATGTTATAAGCGTAACAATATATTTTTTTCATAAGCTGCGTACCCTAAATATTATGCATAAATTATTTGAAGATGATTTGTAGAGTAGATATTGAAATATGAATATAAATATGACATGCTACATTTGAAAACCGAGCTGTCAAGAATGCTAACTGACGGCAGTTTTTCAAAATTTTGACAATTTTTTTCTCAGAAACTATTTCACCAAAGAGCAAAAAAAAATTACTGGTGGTCATATCTTAATACTAAGAACAAACACACGCAGTTTTATTAAAATCTGTGATGGTGGGTTACATACTGATATCTTACTGCCTGATTTGATGTGGAATGCCCCGTACGGAAGCTTGTAGCTATTTGCTGTGACGTATGCGTTTTTCTCTCTTCGCTCGCTCTGCGGGCTGTACGCGCATATGTCTTTTGACACGATTCTAGCTTGGGATGTGTTTCCGATATGTTCTCGCTTTAGTATTTTTTCTTAGTGATGTTCAAGAACTGCCATTTTCGATTTGTTAAGTTTGAAATAAAAGTCTATTTTTCTGAAAATAGAGATGATGAATGAGATGAAAATAGAGATGATGCGGGCTGTACGCGCATAGGTCTTTTGCAATTCCATACAATCACCTTCCCGCCATAGATTTCATCGTTAATAACAAACGAATGTAGATAAGAAATGTTATTCATTATTGATAAACACTTTAACAATAATGAAAGGATAAATGTAAGAAAACGGAAATGATTTGTACTTTAAAGGTTATAAAAATTAACTCTAGAATGAGAAATGTAAAATCGCCTGAACCGCTTAAAGCGTCGTATAAGTGAGAGAAGCAGTCGTATAACTGAGAGAAGTTTAGCATTATTTCCCATAAAGCGTGAACGGGACCAAGAGAATTCGGCGTATAACTGAGAGAGTCGTATAACTGAGAGTCGTATAAGTGAGAGCTCACATGAGCAAAAAATCTTAGAAAATTAATAAATAAACCGCACTTTAGCATTTTTGCTTTTAACTTTTCATAAATGAATAAAATAATAATTTTCATAAATGAATAAAGTTATATTTCATAAAAAAAATAAAATGAATAAATTATTTAAACATGAGCAAAAAATCTTAAAAAATTAATAAATGTATTGTACTTTTAATAATTTTGCCCCCGCCCTCCACTACAAAAAAAAAAAAAAAAAAAAAAAAAAGTTGAAAATACAAATTATTTACGCCAAAAATTATTTTTGTAAGATATTTTTTATCAGATGTATCTGAGCTAGAATTATTATTAATAATACATTTACAAGTTACCTTAATTACTCTTTTTGAAAAATTCTTTATTGCATTAACATTTTATTAATTTTCTTATTAAACATTAATTCATGTGATTTACCCAGTGTAAATAAAATCTCTAGTAAAATATTAAAATTTTTATTTACTAATGTGTAATTGGTAAAACTGGAATTTATCTATTTAAAAAAACTTTAAACCGATAGAAGCATTAATATCTTTCTTTGTTCAATAATATCAAAAGCAAGTAAACTTATATGAAAAAAATTATGCAAATAAAGACGCACGAAGATTTGGGAATTATCAAAATAAAACAATAAATGTCCTTCTACATAATAAGAACAACGCTTTTCAATACGTTTTATAAATGAAGAAAAGTTGAATCTATAAATTAAAATTAAAATTATAAAAATGAAGCAGATTATTTTCCAAGATAAGTTGAATTTTTACTTTTCATAAAAGAATAAAGAATTATATTCAAACATCAGCAAAACATCTTTGAAAAATAAATAAATAAATTGTGCTTCTAACAAGAAAAAGAAGGGTGGAGGGCAAGGTTATTAGACATATAAGGTTGGCTCGTAACTTTTCACCCAATCGGTGGGCTCCCGCTCTACTACGTCACAAGAATCCACAATCAGAATCCATCCTATGCTAATAGCGTTATATACAGTTGAATTGTTATGCAATTTTAAGTGAAAAAAATTATTAATACTCTTTTTACACGTGTAAAGAAATAATAGACCTTAGTTTTAAACTACATAGAAGAAAATTAATAAGTTTTAAAATCTTTATAGTGACATGGGTGGAAAAAAAGAGAGAAAATACAGTTATAGCTGAATTATAATTCTTATTATGTCTCTCACTCTCTCTCTTATTTTGTTATTAATGTATATATTTTTATACTTATCAGTTGTCTATTTCTTATTTTATATATATATATATATATATATTTATTAAATTAGTAAAATAATGGGTTGCAACTTGAATTCATTTAATTAAATGTACGGTTTAATATGTAATTTCTACAAATTAGAAAAACAAAATAATAGCTTCTCAGAATTACGCTTATAAAAACTAATAAGTTTTAAAATAATTTTAAGTTTTAAAAAACATTAAAAATACTTACAACATATGCAATTATTATTCTTTTAAAGCATATTAGTAAAGTACAAAGTAAAAAATTCGGAATCCTCCGCAACTCGTCAATTGGACTTTTTCGAATTTTGAATCATTTGCATAACTAAAAAAAAAAAAAAAAAAAAAAAAAAAAAGAAAAAAAAGATTTTATCCACCTTTACTGGCGAATTATTTACGTATTGGAAAGCATTTTAATACTAAAAAGAAAACAATTAATGAATAATTAAAAAAAATAAATTAAAGTAATGCTGAAGCAGATATTTTAATTGGGGAATATATCTTTTTTAAAAGATTAAAAAAAACTTCATTACAATTACTTTTTTTTTATGTAGTTTTTAACGTTTTTATGAATTTTGCAAATATTTTTTACATTATTAATAGAAATCTGATAACAATATTCTAATTCAGTATAATAAATGTTGACCTCTTTTCAGTGAAGTTTATTTTGAAATCATACATCGACTTTTCAGTGTTTCGCATTTTTTAAAGCGATTTTAAGAGTTTTTTAATGTTTCACGGCGATTTTTTGACATTCGTAAAAGTAATTCGATTTCAAAGTTTTAGCCTAATATATGGTAAACTTCTTACCCTGTGATTAGTGATTTTTTAGGGATTTTCCATGCGATATTTTGTGATTCGGGAAAGCAGTCTGGTTGCAGTCTGGGCCGGGCCTAGTGACTACTCTTTACGGGTCGGACCTTACTTTTTTCCTGAAGTATCGGGCCGGGCCGAGCTGGGTCTAACTTTTTTTTTGCACAGAGCCGGGACTGGTTTCATTCCTAGTCTTCAAGGCCCAAAATTGTCAGTCCTATTTTTGATCCAACCTGTATGAAAATCATTGTCTCGGCATAGCCTGACCCGTTCAAAGGTCAGTAAAATTAGGCCCTGACCAAAATTTTTTGCAAAAAACTTATACATTTTTTAAATCGCCATTATTCTACAACTAAACATTAAAATTTATTATTTTTAAAGAATAGTATATTTCCACGATTATTAAAATATAGATAAATGAAAATATAATAAAACATGTGAAAAAGAACCTGCCTATGACGGAATCTTGTTATAAACTGAAAAACGTGTTGATCTATGCAAAATTAATATACTAATACATAAGAAAAGGATATATAATAAATTTACAACTTGCTAAGAAGGGAACTTGTCTCTAACGAATTTTTTTCTTTTCTATGCAATTCCGTCTTAGAAGATTTTACTGTATAGCATTTTTCAGATTTTTAACGCATCAATACATGGAATATGGATTAACTATATTAATGATAACTGAAACATTTACATACAAGAAATAGAGATTGTAACTATATTAATGATAACTGAAACATTTAAATAAATATCGCAGCCCGCGTCCCTTGGATAAAAATGAAGGTTATAGACATGAAAGAAAAAAAAGTTGGTCAGAACTTCTCGTACGAGACAAATCTTTAACCAAATCGACGTAAAAATCATTGTTTTGTAGAAATTTACTCGGGCCGGGCCGGGCTCGGGCTCGGGCCGAACTTTTAACTTTTTTACCGGGCCAATATTTTTTGTACGGGCCGGGACGATATTTTTCTTCTATGAGTCGGGTCGGGTCCGGGCCTGAAAATTTCGGCCCGTGCAGACCTCTAACACATGTATCAAGTTGTCACGTATACAAAGAAATGTCACTTACTCAAAGAAACTTGGCACGGAACGTGTTAATTATGAACATTTAAAAGCATATATATTATGTAATTATTCTTACCTTGATATTATTAAAAACCACACCATGCACTTTAAAAGAGAGCTTCGAATTCAAGTCTTCGTGTATTTGTCTTCAAATCTAATAAAAAATATTTTGGACGAACCAACAAAAACAAAGCAAACAAGGGTTACGGAAGGGATTCCTGGATTCTTGTGACGTATGATCCTGCATAGCAACGAGAGTAGGCGGGACGGCGTCCTTAGTGACGAGCCAACCTTATATGTCTAATAACCTTGGGTGGGGGGGGGGGGGGATCATTTTCACAAAAAGATTATTTCAAAAAGATGATTGGTATGAGATATATCTGGGCTAAATTCTTTAATACATTAATGTTTTATTATTTTTCTCTTTAAACGTTTATTAATTACTAATGTGTATTTGGTAAAATTATTCGATTAGAAATGCTTAAACAGATTGCTTTATTTAAAAATAATAATAAATAAAAAGAACGTATAATTTTTTGGCTCACAAAATAGGAAGAAAATGAAAAAAAAAAAAATGTTTAATTTAATTGCCTTAAAAAGAGATCTTGTAGTGGGGAAATTAATAAGATAAGTAACCGATTTTTTGAACGCACAAGAAATGCACCAGGGGGAAAAGATTGTGCGACATCTTAGAGTGACGTCACAAAATCGCCCATTGGCATTGGGTCGAGGAGGGTTGCCACAAGTACCTGGACTGGGTTAAGGGTCTCTGTCTGTTGTAGAGTTGGCCGAAGAGTCGAAGAGTCGACTCAAAATCTCGACTCCTTCCAAGAGAGTCGAACTGTCGACTCCTTGCTAGTGGACTGCCTCGACTCAAAAGAGTCGAACTTTCATTTCCACTCAGTTTGGGATTAGGAGTCGAAGAATCGAAGTCGACTCACTCAAAGAGTGGTTGGACGAGTTTAACACAGTGTCGGACTTGGAGAGTCGAGAGTCGAAGAGTGGATTTTCGATTCTTCGACTCTTCTATACTTCGACTCTTCGAAAACCACTCTTTCAACTCAGTATCGGATTTCAACTCTTCGAATCCGGGCTGGGTTGTTTAGGGAGAACGGAGATCTTGGTTTATGTATTGGCGGTTTTGGGAAAGGAGAAAGCCGTGTAGATGTATGTTTAGGAAGATGACGGTATGAATGAAAGGAGAGGGAGGGACTGAGACAAGGGGGCGGGCAGCATGATATTTCGTTAAAGGTTATTTGAATTTGCGATATGCTTAGGGAAAAGAAGATTTTAAAAAAGCAGATGTTACCTTTGTATTTTTTGGCAAAAAAAAAAAAAAAAAAAAAGAGAAGTAGGACTAGTTAGGGGAATATTTTCAACTGTTTTAATATCATGCAATATTAAGAAAATCTTTGACGAAAGAGAAATAAAATTCTACTTTAGTAACAGGTTGTTTAAAATATACTAAGTTACTGAATATATTTTATAATAGATGTATTTTAAATATAAGTTAATATCCTTTATTTGTTTGCGTATATAATGTTATTTTAATTCCGTTTTATAAATAAAAATGTTCGCAGGTAATATTAAATGGATATAATTTACATATATTTTTTAAAAGTTTAGCCAAACGTTTTTTTTTAGCGTTCCTTATTTAAACCAAGATATGGAAGATATTTTCGGAATCCTGTCACTTCCACGCCCCCCCCCCTTTTTTTTTTCGTAAACAGCAAGGCTGTGTGTCTCTCTCTACGGCTATACCTGAGTATATAATCACGGTTTAAAAAATAAAATTTTAAAAGGGAGTAAATCAAAAACTATAAACATGAGAAAAACAGAACTTTTTAAAACTTACTCCCAGCCCCCTCCCGGTGGGCGGGGGACTAATTATTGAATTATTTTTTGTTAGGAAACGCGTAAAATTGACAGGTGTTCTTATTCAGGAACTAAGTAATCGAATGGCGTTTTCCTTTTTTTTTGCCGAAATATCCTTCAAAAAATATGTCAAAATTCAAGTTTTTAAACGAAGTTCGGGACATGGTAGCACGAGGAAAAGAGAAAAACTTGTCGTTACGTGACAATAATCGCATTTTTCTTGATAAGCAATTTATTTATGTAAAAAGGTGGAAAACGCTATTTGATTCCAAATCGCCACAATAGTCAGGCCTGTCAATTTTATAAATTTGGTAGTTAAAAATACTGCCGCTGAGCTCCGCAAAGTAAAGTTTGTGTGTAACGTAAAAATGCGATTTTCTTCAAAACTATGTGACCGAGGATAATCGCTATAATTTTCCCGCAAAGTTTGAATAAATTACTATTGCCCCTAGTTTTTTTTTTCCATGATTTTAGTTTTAGTAGTTTCGGAAATAGGCTGAAGGGGGGGGGGGGGGGGACATATATCAGATTTTTTACACTATCTAAAATTAGAACAAATATATTTTTGGTTTCGGTGTTACGAGGTCTTTCCAACAATACCCAAACGAAACACATACACACACGCATTTAAAAAAAAAAAAAAAAAAATCAAGTAACTAAATTAGTTCCCTTTTTTTCGAAAAATATTTATGAATAGCTTTTAATCTATAAATTTGTTAACACGATCAACTTATAATAGCTCCGTTTTCACTTTTTAAGGAGGTTCGGGACACATTTTAAAATAATTTTTACTTATTGATTTAAAAATCTGAATTTTTTTTTTTTGATTATTAACGCATTTTAAACAAAATCGTATGATAAAACTTCCCATATTTTTTTTTATTATTATTATTTAAAATTTATTAAAAAAGTGGGGTAATAAGCAATTTCGTCTTAGGCGATTTTTATTGTGTATTAGCTGTCAGATTCTTAAGCCTCCAAAACATATAATATGGATTAACGATATTAATGTTAACTGAATCATTTACATACAGATAGCGATTCATTAAAAAAAAAATAAATATCACCGTACACAATGTTTGTTTAAAAATGAAGATTATAAAAATGAAAAGAAAAAAGGATAAAATAAATATTTTTAGTCAGAACTCCTCCTACGAAACAATTTTTAATCCTATCGACATAAAAATCCATGTTTTCTATGTTTTAGTACCTAGATTTTAGCTTTTTTTTTTGGGGGGGGGGGGGGGTGCGGTCGGGCCAAGACGGGATCGGCCCGAAGTTTTAAGTTTTCTACCGGGGCGGCCCAGTAATTTTTTTTGTACGGAATGAACTTTTAGATTTTATACCGAGGCGAGTATTTGATTATTTTTCGACGGGCCGGGCCAAACATTTTTTTATGAGCAAGCCGAACTTTTTTTCCGTGGCGGGACTAGACAGGACCTGGAAATTTCGGCCAATAGAGACATCTAGTGTGGCTGTTTCCAGTTACCATCCAACAAAGTTTAATATAAAAAAAATTCTTCTATATAAAATCAAAACCAAAATAATTCAAGCTTATGCTCAAATATTTTCTTCTGCGCAATAAATTTGATACGAAAAGTGGAATTGCGTCATCTTTACAACCAACCAATCCTACTTCGGCAAGTGAGTCGAGAGTCGAGTCAGTATGTCGACTCATCAATGAAGTGAGTCGACTCAACGTCGACTCCTCAAAATGAGTCGAAATGCCCATCCCTAGTCTGTTGCGCGAAAAGCTGCAACGAACTTCATTAATGTATCATCCATTACCTCTTCTTGCAGCTACAGACTCTTCAAATATTACATTAAAAACATTTTTCATACTCTTTACGGTGTGAGATTTAAAATTAATTTGGTATTATTTGCAGTTTTCTTTACTTACAGAAACACAGGACTGAGACGCCACGCCCCCTCACATTAATTTTATTCTCACATCTTATACTCATTTATTATAACTAAATTTTATCCAGAATTTTATCCAGGGTGCAAAGGAAAGTCCTTTTAACCTGGAAATACTTGCGAACGGAGAGAGCTACAGGCATGAAAGTGAGATAATGCAAGTGAGGTATAATAAAGCAACTACGCTAGACCTAATGCAAACGACAGCAGCGCTTCTAGTTGCC